>JAOXYD010237021.1:0-31036 GCA_028565735.1 Pinacopodium congolense | reverse complement strand
TCATAAATATAAATCTCAAAATAATTTAGTTAAAATAATTTGATATGTTAAATGTAAAATTTATTATGGAGATATGTAGATATGAGATTATTACGGGTATTATATTAAAAATATAAGGATAAAAGAGACTAAAAAATATGTTCATTAATTATTATTAATTATTCTGAAACATCAACCTGAAAAAGTACTTTTTTGAGAAGTATTAAATTAGAACTTCTTAAAAATTTATTTTTTAAACTTTTTAAAAAGTTAAATCTACTAAAAAAGTACTTCTTAATATTACAGTCAAACACTTATTTTTTTTAAAAAAAAATTTACGTTAGAAAAAAACATTTATTATCCTTCTAAAAGTTCAACCAAACAAATGCTTAGTTCAGTAATTTGTTTTGTTAAAAAGTAATGAATGCTAAAATTAAGTTGATTAGCTGCTTTTATGGAGTGTTCTAAATTTGAGTTGGCTTTGCTCTTGTACATTATTTAATTTTTATTATTTGATTTATTTGTACTTTTTAAAAAATAAAAAAGATAGCCGATGCAACCATTTTAATTTTTGACCACATCTCTCTTCTTTTTCCTCGCATGCTTTCTCTTTAGTCTTTTTCTTTGCCTCTCTACGGATTGGTGTCAGTCCGTCGACTTCATTATGGGGTACAAGACAAGGGTTTTGTTGCTAAACTAGAAGAGAGCGCAGCAGTTCAGGAACTCGCAACGGTTCATTTTTTCCATTTTCAATTACGTATTTAAATCTGACTTATCTCTCAAGTGATAAGTAGCTGGATTTGCCATCATTTTTTCCAATTATGATGTTGCGCTTACCTAGTAATTATTTTTCATTTAGAAGATGAGATTGGCTTGGTTTTTACCATTGTCAATTACGTATTTAAATTTGATTTCAAGTCATAGTTAGTTGGAATTGCCATCATTGCTCCAATTCTTATGTTGCACTTACCTAATAATTATTATCGGCTTGATTTTTTGGCCATTGTCAATTACGTATTTAACTTTTATCTGAAGTGAAGTGATAGTTGGATTTGTCATTATTTCTCCAAATCTGATGTTGGACTTACTTAATAATTATTATATTTTTCATTTAGAAAAACGAGATTGGCTTGATTTTTACCATTGTCAATTACGTACGGGCTTGATTTTTACCATTGTCAATTACGTACTTAAATCGTATCTCAAGTGATCGTGAGTTGGATTTGCAATCATTTTTACCTAATAATTATAATATTTTTAGCTCCGTTTGGTTGGATTCCCACTTTTTTTTAATTTCTATTTTTTAAACACTAAAATTAATAAAAATAATACATAAAATTAATAAAAATATGAAAATTGATACAAATATAAAAATTGATAAAAATAAAAAAATTATATTAATTTATATATTAACAAAATAAAAAAATAAAAACGAAAATTGAATCAAACCTTAAATTATTGGCTAAATTATTGATTTACCAAATAATTTATTTTTAATCTACCAACTTGGATCATGCGTGCCAACTCTCGCTGGATTGCAACAAATGTCTACGTCAATCCTAATCATCACCATACATTTATAGTAGAAAATTGTTTTCTCTTATTCCCCTGTGCTCCTCCTGGTTCCACAGACCCTTTGTCCCGATTTACTCCCATCAACCCCACCTCTTTCTTTCACCACTTTTTCTCATTATCACTGACGATTCCATTACGTCATTTAAAACAAGGTTCTTCGAATGATTGATCAGCTTCTTGTCTTTGAAACCCCAATTTGATGTATTATAATATTAAATTGCATGTGCCAAAAACCTGTGGCCGTCCCATCGGAGCTCACTGACTTGAACACGATTATCTGGTGGGCCCATGTCAGCTGACAACCGCAAAATCCTGTCTTTCTCTGCTCTTATTCTTTCTCGAAGCAAGTTTCAATCCTACATCTTGTTCCCTGAGCTTGAGGTTCGTGTTTGGGCAACTGGGTAATCGCCCTTTTTGTCGTTTGGTCTTTCTAGCTCCTGAACTCGATGAGTGCTCACATAGTTAGCAGCTTAGACGTCGTGTTGGTTGAAGAAGCCAAAGTCCCCGGTGACCCATTTGTTGTTACTGTGAATTGTCCCGATAAAGCTGGCCTCGGGTGCGATCTCTGCCGGATTATTCTCGAGTTTGGTCTTCGAATTTCTCGAGCAGGTACACATTCGTTTGTTGTAAATTTTGATTGTCAGTGGTTCGAAGTTCGAGTTCGGGTTGTATTTAGGGTTTTAAGATATTTTGGAATGTGGGTCGGTTAGAGTTTGAAAATTTATTGTGAATGTTGCAGACTTTTCGACTGATGGGAGATGGTGTTATATGGTATTCTGGGTCGTCCCTTATTCTGCTACACATAGAGTTCGCTGGGAGAGTTTGAAGAACCGGCTTTTTTATGCTTCACCTTCGTGTCTGGGTTCCTTGTGTTTCGATCAAAGGTACACTGATCCATCACCAAATGCGTTGTACTTGTTGAAGTTTTGCTGTGTTGACAGGAAAGGATTGCTTCATGGTAATTAGAGAATTGACATTAAATTCGATTGTTGTTTTTGTTTTGTTTGTTTAAAGAGAAAAGCACTGATTTGGTTGTGTCTTTAATGTAGAGGTTACTAAGGTGCTTGGTGAATTAGAGTTTACAATTGAAAGAGTAAAAGTGATGACAACACCTGATGGCAGAGTTGTGGACTTGTTCTTCATCACAGATGGGATGTGAGTATTATTCACTTTTTTGATGGATTCTATTTGCTTCCTTTTTCTTTCGACCTTGTTGTGTCTGCGGTTTTTCTTGATTTCTACAATTGGAAACTCTTGTGATTAGTGAATTTTGATGTTCTGAATTCAGTGTTTTATTATCTACTTGAAAGTAATAGCTGTTCTATTCTGTTTTCCTCAATGATTAATATTTGCCTATTGTGTTGTTAAATGCTTGCGTTCTGATTTTGCATATATGGTCCTGAGACAACTGCTCAGGTGTTTATGCAGTTTTCGGGTATGGCTATTTTCTGATAATACACATTGTGACGGTGCACAGATACTAGAAACCATTGATTGCATTTCACTTCAAATTGATATTTGTTGCACTAATTACAGGGGACTTTTACACACAAAAGAAAGGCGAGATGACACATGTTCCTGCCTGGTTAATCTTTTCACAAAGTATTGTATGAGCTGTGAACTTCAATTGGCAGGACCTGAATATGAAAGTTTGCAGGCTTTCTCCTCTCTTCCACCTGCGGTTGCAGAGGAATTGTTTGGTTGTGAGCTGTTGGAAAAGGAGTCTGATAAGAACACATTTGGAAAAGATAAAACAACACCAAATAAAGCATCTATTATCGTCGATAATCTTTTGAGCCAAGCTCATACATTGCTTCAAATACAATGCATAGATCAAAAGGGTTTATTTTATGACATCTTGAGAATTTCTAAGGATCACAACATTCGGGTACTTTGCTCGTCCACTTTATATGAACTATAAATGGCATTGTTCAGACATTCTATCAGATTTTAGGTGGATTGAGTATGTTTCTTTCTGCTATGAAGTGGCTGCATTAGTAAACCAAATAGTTAGTTCCATATTATACTCCTGTTTCATTTACTGGACTTTTATTTTGCTTTCTCAACTGTCTATGCAAATGATCTTGATATAAGTTTTCACCATTTGGAATGCATCTTAATTTATGTGAACAATAGGTGAAATTAGTCTTATGGTAGGTTCCTTTGGTTGTTTGCTCTTCTGGTCCATTTTGGCAGAGTTGAATGGGTGCCTTATTTCAATAAAAACTTGCAATTTGTAGTTTACCAATGTATTGTTGCCTTTTTGTTCTCAATTAGATAGCTTATGGTAGATTCTCTTCAAGCGTAAAAGGGTCTCGTAACATGGACCTCTTTATTCAACTAAATGATGGGAGAAAAGTCGTAGACACCAAGTTTCTGCTCAATCTATGCTCTAGCTTGGAGGAGGAGATGCTTAATCCGTTGCGAGTAATTATCGTCAACCGAGGCCCCGATACAGAACTTTTGGTTGCGAATCCTGTTGAGCTATGCGGGAAGGGAAGACCAAGAGTTTTCTATGATGTCACTTTGGCTTTGAAGAAGTTAAGAATCTGTGTATTGTTGGTAACCACTTCGTGTCTCTGCTGAACTTTGTTTTTGTTTATTCTTATTTCCTGCTCAATGTGACTAACCCCTCTTTAATCATTGATACATAGGCCGAAATTGGAAGGCATTCGACTTGTAATCGCGAATGGGAAGTCTACAGATTCGTGTTAGACGAGAACTGTGAAATTTCCTTGAATAGTGATAAAGCCAGAAGTCAGATTATAGACAAAGTTAGAAGAACATTGCTGGGTTGGTGAATGATTAGGGATGATGGTTATATTTGAGAAAAATGGGGTAAGGATGTGTACCTTGGCTATCTGCACTTAGTAATGTTGGCATCCCCCAACGATGTATTATATTTCTAATGGATATTTGGGAGTAAATGTAAATAAATGTTGATTATTATAGTATGTATTTTTTGCTTTTATTTAGGAAAATTTTTTCTTTTCACTAATGATGCAAAAATGAAATTTGTGAATTTACAGAAAATATGTAGAATTATTATTTAAATGTTAAAAAACAGAAATTGTTGGTTTAGGTAATCAAAATCAAGAGATTTAATTTAAATGATCGTTTTGATAACTCAATTTTCGAAGATCTAAATGCAAAATCTCAACACTTTAAGCGTCGTTAAATTGTTTGGACTATTTTAAAAAAATGATATCTATATATTGTTACATATATTTGAAGAAAGGGGTCACGATGTGTATTGGGATCACCCAACAATGTATTAAATGTCTATTGGATATTTGGGAGAAAATGTAAATATATGTTGATTATTATGTATTTTTCTTTTTATTTAGGAAACTTTTTCATTTTCATTTATGATACTAAAATGAAATTTGTAACTTTTATTATCTCGTAGAATAATTATATAAATGTTATAGAACAAGAATTGTTACTTAAGCATTTAAAATCACTCAGGTGCAATTTAAATTATCATTTAATAACTTAAATTTAAAATATTTGAGCTTAAAATCTCACCATTTAAATATTCTCATAAAGTCTTTTGGAATTATTTGAACTAGTTTAAAAAATAATTTATAAGTTTTTTGTTGACTTGTTGCACAATTTAGTCAACTAGTATGCCATGCAAATTATGACGTAAATGATAACTAGAGTTACTGGTTTACAACATACAGTCTTAAAAGGGAAAAAAAAAGGGGTACTAATATCTAAAATTGTACAGACCATATATCTAAGTATTAGTGAATAAATTAAATAAATATACTTATGTCTATTTGAGTAAAAATATATCCTTATAATGATCAGTAATATTTGAAATGAGATTCAAAAGGAATAAAATTAATACTCTTCGATTAATCCTTACGTGGAAAATATTCATATGCCTTCGCCTGTTTTTTTAAAATAATCTTCAATAAACTTGACTTATTAGGAAATGCGCATTGTTTTATATTAATGCCAAGATAGGAACATGGTGTCCGAAAGGTACCCAATAACTATTTTCAGCTTAATGATGTGGTAAATAGTTGTTAGATTGGAAACTATTAATTTTGAAATAATTATCTAATTTAGAAGGAAAATGAAAATGATGTTGTTGTCTAATTTAAGTTATGCAAGTTTTGATGTTCTATTTCAAATTTTTAAATACGAAAATTAATAATAAAAATAGAAAAACTAATAATAAAATACAAAAATTAATAACAAAATATAGAAACTAATGAAAAAATACAGAAATTAATGATAAAATATAAAAATTAGTAACGATAATTTGTATTGATTTTTGTATTAAAAAAAGAAAACTAAAGCAAAAAAACAAAACAAAAGGACTTTCGATTTTATATCCCAAAACAAAAGTATTTTAGGAGGTGTTTGGTATTTCTTATAGTTTTTGGTATTTAGTCTCTGTTTTAAAAATATAAAAACAAAAAAGGGTGTAGAAACAATAAATCACATAAAAAATAAAAAAAAGCATAAAAATAAAAAAAACATACAAAAATTAAGGAAATCAAATAAAAATAAAAAAGAAACAGAAAACTGAATCAAACATCTCCCAACTTAAATAGATTGAAATTTAGGGCTCAATTTTGAGATGAATTGATTTCAATTGGGTTTAGGCCTTTTATTTATTTATTTATAATTTGAACTTCAAATTAAACTTTTATACTAAAATCAACTAAACTAGAGATATTGAATTCAACTTGATTCATTATTATATATAATTCCATCCCATTTCTTATTATTAGTTCAAAATTAACTTCATGATTCTAAGAAAAGAGGATATTTGACTTTTTAACTCATTTTATTATTATATTTAAATAAAAATGTTAGTTATGTCTAATTAGTGTAATTTGATCCTTTTATTTCACAAAAGTGATGATTTTTTAAAAATTTTGAACTTTAAATCAAACGTTTATTCTAAAATCAATAAAGTTTGAGATACTGAATTCATCTTGACTCATTATTATATATATATGTCCATTTTGTTTCTTATTTTTAACTCAAAATTACCTTAATTATTATTAAAAATAAATTTACATTTTTAAATGGATAATATATTAAATTACTCATTATTGCTATTATTATTGTTATTGTTGTATTTAAATAAAAATATTAGTTATATCTAATCAAAATTATTTGATATTCTGTTATAAAAGAACTGATTTTACTTATCATTTAATACAAAATTTCACATTATATCCTATATATTCTGGATTAGCAAAAAAGAGATCTTAACTCATATATAATTTAAAGCTAATTAAAACTTTTATTTTATAAATAATAAAAAAATTTACCCATTATTTTTTTAAAAATTTCACATTAGGATGTGTGTAATTTCTTATAATACGTTTATAAATTTTTTCCATTATTTAAAATTTAATTTTAATCCGTTAACTAACATTCATGTACGATTTAGAGTTTAATATTAATATTCTTCTACCTACTGGAAGACAATAAATAAATAAATGCCATAAAAAGCGAAAGGAGATTTAGCGCTTGCCAGCTAATACAACACCATAAAACTACGGATATACGTACAGCTAATACACAACTACTTGAGACTAAATCCACTCTCTCTCTCCCTCTACTTTTTCCTTTTTTTCAAAATAAATAATTTCAGTTCCACAGTTCCACCCCCATGTATATATAAATAGAAAATATTTTAAGCACTGTACTTTGGGTCCTTTTTTTCTTTATGTTCTTCAAGCCATGAGAGCTCACCGAAGACACTAGAGCCCTAACTCTCGCCGGAGATTCTCTGCGCCGATCGTTAGCTATGTCTACCTTTAGTCCCTCCCGGAGCAGCCACGGAAGCTCCAGGTTTCACCACTTCGGTCTCGTCGGTAGCGCTTCTAGACTGAGATCGTCATCCCTGCGGAAGCCACCGGAGCCGTTGCGCCGCGCGGTCGCCGATTGTCTGTCGTCTTCTTCGTCCGGTGCTACTTCCTCGCACCACGGTAGTCCTGCGACAGTTCTTAATGAAGCTTCTAGGACTTTGCGAGTAAATGACTCTAATTTTTCCTCCTCTTCTCTCTTACTCTTGTTTGGATCTTGGCTCGATGAATTTTACGTGTGAACGTCCGGTTGTTGATTTGAGATTTATTACACGAAATGATTTGGATAATTAGCTTACTTTGGGACACAACAGTGGAGAGTGATTTGAGCGTCGAAGAATCTGCTTCTGTTTGGTTCAATTTTTCGCAACCAAACGCGTTTGTTGTCCGTAAATTGAGATATAGTTTCCGGAGAGATGTTGCGTTTTAGTGCATTAGATCCTCCGACATTATTTCCACCAGAAAAGCTCACAATATGAATGATTCTGAAACTGTGAATACTTTCAGTAAGGATTTTTAAATCACATTCTTGTGACCAAGACAGAAGCATGGAGCATTCACACGTTAGTTATCTCTCTTATAACCTAAAGAGAATGTAATGAGTATTGAGGATCTTAGCTCGAACGTCTTTGCAGTTCATTCCATTATGTTTGTTAGCTGAGTCTCCTTGGTACTACTGAAATATCTTTCCTCATTGAAGTAATGCTCACTCCTACTCCAACTTATCACTCTTGGGCTTGGCCACGTTTCAGGTGGTCAACCTAGATGGCTTTATATTGGGTATCAGTTTGTAGAGTGCCAATGAATGAATAAAGATGCTAACCTCTAACTAGTCCGGTATGTACGAGACTTGCTTTTAGATCTTACAACTGTAGTTTTATGATTGGCAGGATTATTTGGCGGCCCCATCAACAACTGACTTGGCTTATAATGTTGTCTTAGAACATACTATTGCAGAGAGGGAGCGAAGGTAAGTGTGATATTTCATTTCAAATTATTATTTAATGTCTCCACTTGGTAGGTACAAGAGAAGTCGTAATTGTTGTTGTTCTGCTCTTATGGATTTCTCAATTTACATGAATCTTTGATATACTGGCCTAATGGCTTAGCAAATAATTTATATGCTATAGAAGCAATGTCATTTAATTTTAGTTTTGTGTATGGGATTTTTCTTGCTTCAAATGATGGCTTTAATGCTTGCTAGTTTTGGTACATTTAACAGACTGTTGACTTTGGATAAGCCTGTCATGGGAATGATAAGAGTTTTAATAGTGCTTCAGACATAAGGGCATTCTGATATCTTCGTCACTATAATGTTGTAGCAAAAAAAAAAAAAAAAAAAAGCATTGACGAGTCTTCTAATGTCTCTCTTGTGCACAACTAAGTGTCTTTATTGTGTGTATATGTGTTTTTTTTGGGGGGTGGGGGGTGTTCTGAGGATTACAAATAACTTATTTTTTTCATTTCATTTTAAGTAAAATATTATAATGCTTTTTAATAATTTTGTCATTTATTGCTCACGGCTGTACTTTGCACCAGTCCTGCAGTTGTAGCAAGGTGTGTGACACTTTTGAAGCGGTACCTTCTGCGGTGAGTTTGTTCTGCAGAACTTGCGTTTTCAATTATTTTCTTGAATAAAGAAGTTGATGATTGTGGTATTAACTTTCGTTTTGAATTATATTTGTGGGATTGATAGAATTACTAGATGATCATGTTAAATGTTCTTGGAATGCATTTTTGGAATCATTTAAGATACTGAATAAAATAACGTTACCTTTTTATCAAGTACTTATTTTGGATGAAGGTGACATGGAATTTGTGAAAAACTTTGCTGTTTCCTTCAATGCGGGTAATGCAACTCTTTCTGGTGTTCCCTTTATAGCTCATCTTTCTTTTACTGCAGGTACAAACCCTGCGAGGAGACATTGCTTCAGATTGATAGGTTTTGTATGAGTATTATTACCGAGTGTGAGAGTAACCTAAACAGAAGATCATCCCCTTTGCCACAATCTCTAAACCAACAACAATCTATTGCATTGACAACATCTTCAAATGCTTCACCTTTTTTGCCTGTATCAAGTTTTGCTTCTGGGGCACTTGTGAAGTCTCTAAATTATGTTCGTTCTCTAGTGGCCCAACATATTCCAAGGCGCTTATTTCAACCTGCTGCTTTTACTGGACCCTCCTCTACGTCAAGACAGTCATTGCCATCATTATCATCTTTGTTAAGTAGATCCTTTAATTCCCAATTAAGCCCTGCAAGTGTTGGAGAATCAGCAGAGAATACTGTACCTATTTCAAACTTGTCAAATATTGGTGAAGTGGATTCATTAGAGGATCATAGTTACATCGCGATTGACCTTTTGAATTGGCGTTGGGTTGGGGAACATCAACAATCATTTATGTCAACTGAAAGGTAACTTCTTTCCCTTCTGTCATGATTATTAGTCTTATTGTTTAGCTGCTAATTAGATATTGAGTATTAGCCATTTTGTGTAGCTGCTAATGACATATTCATTGACAAGTTTGTTTGAAAATCTAACTTCAGCATTTTCCATTTTTTGTAAAAAAGTGACCGAGTTTTAGACCTTCAGTGTGTGAGACCACATAATTTCCTGGAGTTGGGTGCTGCCGCTTTACTTGTAGGTGACATGGAAGCTAAAATGAAGGGCCAGCCTTGGAAATATTTTGGAACAGCTGATATGCCATACCTTGATCAACTGTTGCAGCCGTCATCAGTCACAACGATTACAAATTCAGCCTTAGCTCACTCCCACTTGAGATCAATAACAGCATCTAAGCGCAGCAAATCAGGATCGCATCAAATCTGGCATGTTCCTGTTACTCATTTTCCATACTTGGAAAATATCTTTTCTAGGAAAGATTTGTTGTCCCTGTTGTGGACAGCTACTTATAAATAATATTGCACATTATATGTGAATGCAACCTAAAATCGCACACACTTTTGTACAATTACCAAAGAAGTATGATGTAAGTTATCTTTTCGAAGTGAAGTGGCTATCTAATTCTAAATCATCTAGATCGTAGTGATGAAAACCTTTTTCCTTTATTTGGTTGAGCAATCCCGTGTCAATTCTTGCAAACAATCTTATTTGTGAAATCAGCTGAGGGAACTGAGGAAAATAATTTTTTGAGAAGTTAATAGTTCTGTTAGCAGATTTGATTGGTACTTATGCTTTTGAATGTGGAGCTTTTCCAGGTGGTTTATATGCAACACTACTGCTATTTAACTCTTTTGTGACCCATAAAGATGAATGATGTAATCTGAGACCAGAAGTTCAATATGTTTTAGACTTATGTATGATCTGAAGTAAAATGTTGTTCAATTACGATGTTGATGAATTGTTAATTGTTGGTGCAGGGAGGATACACCTGTTAGTACTTTCCGTCCACGAGCGCGGCAACTCTTCCAATATCGTCACTACAGGTGCAAAAGATTCTACCCATTCAACAATGATGTCTCTTCACCTGTATTAGACATCCTTATTATTTTACTCAATAGGATATGTGTGGGAACTTGATAACTTTTACTGTGGAAGGATGGTACCTTCACCAGTATTTTATATGTGACAACAATTCTTCAGTGTTTATGTTTCTGCTAGTAAGATTATTGTGCATATTGAAGTTAGTAATATCAGTAATTCCTTAGATTCAGTCTGGAAAACCTCGGATATGAGACTCTGATCTCTAATACTAATGCTCATGAATCTTTAAGGTTTTTCCCTCATCTAAAGTAATTGTTGGCACATACTGGTATCTCTTCCTGAATTTGGTTTTGAGTACCCAATTCTTTTTTTTTTTAAATGTAGGTGAAGGTATTCAATTTGATTTTTTATTAATTAATTTCTTGATAAGTTGCTTTTTGATTCATATTAGTCCTTGATCAGCCACTTTCATGCTCATCAATAAAACTGAAAACCATTTGTTTGCACTAATGCTTCTCTTTCTCCTTTGTTTTTCAATTTGAAAATCAGTGAACAGCAACCTCTACGCTTGAATCCTGCTGAGGTATCCGAGGTTATCACAGCAGTCAGCTCGGAGACATATTCTTCAACTCCTAACTATCTTACGATGTCTTCTAGATTGAGTAATAGCAGTAGAAAGCCACCGATTGATGTGGCTGTGAGCGTCCTCATCAAACTAATTATTGACATGTAAGTTTTCTTGCTGATAACATCACCATATATTCTGTGTTTCTTGTGTTCCCCTTATGTGGTCGTATCCAGGTAGGGTTACAAGGTTATTTCTTTGTGAGTTGAATTCTAATATACATATGAACAGATCTCATAAAATCAGTTGGATTGTACTACATATGAATGGATCCTGATAAAATCCTTGCTATTATCAGGTTCTGAGTAAATTATTAATTGGATTTCTATCGTCAAAATGACATATTGAGCGATAAAGTACATTAAAGAGAACCACTGTTCATAGGTCATTATAGAGATAGAAATAAAGAACGAATAATAATATTGTGGAAGGTTTATTGGAAAGTTGAACCTTCTTAGTCTCTTTGACAAGTATTCTTCATAGCTTCATGCATTTGAAAATTTTGCTACTGTTTCTTATTCAAATTCAAAGATGAAGAAGGAACCTTAGATATTGGAACGCTTCATGTTCTTGGACTCTGACAATTATTTTGCATGATATGTCAAATAAGTTGTTAGTTTTCTTGATTTGAATTTAATAAAGGAGAAGAAGGAGGAATATCAAACACTGGAGGGCTGAGTGGTCTTGGACTCTCTGAATCCTACTAATTCTTTATTCTCATTCTATTCCTTTCGTTTGTTTTGATTCTCACTGAACATTTATGCTTTTTAGGTATGTGCTGGACTCTGAAACTGCAGCTCCGCTTACATTGTCTATGCTTGAGGTGCTGCATTGAGAAAATATCTGTCTTTTGATTCTGTTAATGATAGCTTCTTATGTTTTCTTTGTGACTATCATTCAGGGAATGCTCAGTTCTTCAAAACCTGCTTGTAGAGTTCGTGCTTTTGATTTAATTCTGAACTTAGGGGTCCATGCTCATTTGTTGGAGCCATTGACGACGGATGATACTTCCACAATTGAAGAAGAGTACCCAGGGGAAATGGTTACTGAGAATGAGGATCAACTTGCAACACAGGGGAAGAGGAAGGTGGATTCTGATAGCAAATTGGACCCTTTGTCAGCCATCGACACATTCGAGTCCTGGATTTTAAACATTTTGTATGAAATACTTCTTCTTCTTGTCCAGGTGCAGCTTCAGATAGCATCATATTCTTACTTGATTTACCATGCTTATTCTTGACTTAATGCATGCTTAGTGTTGTCTTAATGCATACTTTGTTCTTGATGTTTTTATCTTTCTTTATTTCCTTTTAACTTTGATTGCATCCTTCATTACCATCTGACACTATCAAAAACTTTTTGCAGACAGAGGAGAAGGAAGAATCAGTTTGGGCGGCTGCTTTAAGTTGTTTACTGTATTTTGTATGTGATAGAGGTAAAATATTGAGGAAACGATTAGAAGGCCTTGACATAAGAGTGAGTTTGTTTCTTCTTGATAATTGTGCTGCAGTAAATTTATCATGTATCAGAGCTTGCAAAAATTGTTAGCAATTGCTATGTTAGCTTGGCAGAAGAGAGATGCTGTGATCAGTGAAAGCATTTATAGTTTTAAAAAATTCAAATTTTGTATATAAGATTTTGTTTCATCTTCTTTATATGCTGCTTTGGTTCCTGTTTTAAGCAACAGCTATTTCTATGTTCAGGTCGTCAAGGTACTTATACACATTAGTAGGACAAATTCTTGGGCAGAAGAAGTTCATAGGAAGTTAATTTGCATGTTAGCAAACATGCTTTATCATGTACCTGATGGACCTACGAGGGCTCCTGTGTTTCTCCTAGACCAGGTTGACCTGATTGGAGGAATTGAGTTCATTTGCTATGAGGTATGCTAATCATCCATTCCAAATATTGAGAAGATTACGAAAATGCATCTGATGGGTATTGCTCCTACCAACTGATTTATACCTTTACCTTTTTCTAACTTTCTTCAAATCTTTTGCAGTATGCACTTGCTAATTTGAGAGAAGAGAGGAGAAATCTCTATTTGATTCTCTTTGATTATGTGTTGCATCTCATAAATGATGCATGCAAAGCTTCAGGTGTTTCGGAATATACTGATGATGAGATTCAACCTCTTGCAACCCTACTTGCTCTTGCTGATGCCCCTGAAGCTTTTTATATTTCTGTTAGACTGGGGGTTGAAGGAATTGGGGAGCTTTTGAGGAGATCAATTTCTGCCACATTACCTAGGTATTCGAACAATGAACGACTCATTCCGGTAAGCTTTATGGGGTTTGTGTTTGTGACACCTTTGTTCTGTTGTTAACAACCATAAAATGTTCGAGCTGAGATTATCCTGCATCCTGATCCAATTCTATGTTTGCAGCTCCTGGAGAACATAATGGAGAAATTTGATGCAATTATTGATTCTTTTACTCATTTAGAGCAGGAGTTCTCCCATCAAATCTTAGTAACTAAGTCTTGCAAATTTCTAGAAGACATGCAGAATGCAGCTCAAAGAGATAATGTTGTGCAGAAAGCAAAGTTCTCTTGGGCTACTTTACATTCTCTTCTTCACTCGGACAGAATTGCGTACCGTCGGAATGGCTATACATGGTTAGGTGATTTGCTGATCGCAGAAATCAGTGAGGGAAGGAATGGCGATATATGGTCCAAGATTGAAGACTTGCATCAGAAAATTAAGTATGCTGGTGTTCATGATACTTCTGTTGCTTCTGATGTGCCTTTGTCTATTTGGCTTCTATGTGGACTTTTGAAATCCAAGGACAACAGTATCAGATGTGGCTTCCTGATTATTCTAGAGAGGCTTCTCATGCGGTGCAAATTTTTGTTAGATGAGACTGAAATGCAGCATTCCAGTGGCAGCAATGCTAATGATGATAATTTGCACAGCCAACTTAAGAAAGCGAATGCAATCATTGACATAATGAGCAGTGCTTTGTCTTTAGTGTTTCAAATAAATGAAACAGATCGAATCAACATTTTGAAGGTATCTTTTTTGCAGAAGCATTTTGCTTATCACCCAAGCGTTATGTTCAATTCCACATAAATAAATTAACATGCACGATGCTTAGTGATCAAGGTGCAGGTCACCATCTTGAAGATATGTTTTCCATTAAAACATTTTTCTGATTTTGTTTTATGCATCATCTTCTTGTTGGTATTTGCAAAGGGACTTATTACTAGTAAATTACACGGTTTTTTGGGAGACTAATGTGTGGAAGTATCCAGCTATTGTTTGGTACATTATATACTAGTAACATGGCATCTCTCCTTTAATGTATTGAGGGAAATGAAAAGCTAGTAACCATATTCTGTGGTTTAGCATGTTGCTGATGGTTAATATCATGTTACATTGGGCTTCTTATGCAGATGTGTGACATATTATTCTCTCAATTGTGCCTGAAAGTTTGCCTTACAACTGCAACACCTTGTGGAGAAGTTGTGCACCACAGCAATGAAAAGAAAAATATTGATTCTGCTGAAGATGCCTCTGAACTTAGGAGTCTCCAGAATGAACTCTTGGAGGAAACTGATAATAGATCTGGCTATCATGTTGATGGTTCTTTGATATGTGAAACATCATCAATGGCAGCAATGCTTCTTCGAGGCCAGGCCATCATCCCTATGCAACTAGTTGCACGTGTTCCTGCTGCATTGTTTTATTGGCCACTGATTCAGCTTGCTGGTGCAGCAACAGACAATATCTCATTGGGTGTTGCTGTTGGCAGCAAAGGAAGAGGGAATTTTCCTGGTGCTGCATCGGACATTAGAGCAACACTTCTACTACTTCTAATTGGCAAATGTACTGCAGATCCATCAGCATTTCAAGAAGTTGGTGGAGAAGAATTCTTTAGGTGAGCCTTCCCTTTCCAAGTTGGAAAGTTTGATGTTACCTTACCTTTTTGTTAAAACGTGCCAAACATGTTTGTGCTTGTGGTTTTTGGCAGGGAACTATTAGATGATACTGATTCAAGGGTAGCATATTTCTCTTCAGCTTTTCTTCTAAAGGCAAGATACTTGCTCTTTCCTCTCATGAGTGAATTTACAACTTTTTGGCTTTCCAATTATTGTTGACTTAGTTTGTTTTGGGGTTTTTCCAGAGAATGATGACGGAAAAGCCTGATGAGTATCAACACATGCTTCAAAATCTTGTCCTCAAGGCTCAACAGGTGAAATCTTATTTAATTGTTTGCTTTAAATCAGACAATGTGACAACTAGAACATAATTTAGCAGTGTAAAAACAGTAATTCTGTATGCTTAGTTCTTATAATTTCGGTTTTGGCTTGTAAGTTCGTGATATGATGTCTGAGATGAGTTTTCTGCATGAAAATTGAGTTGTCTTGAATTATGAATTTGGAAATATTTCCATCGTTTCGTTTATGCACGTGTACAGTCCATTGCGGTGCTGATAAATTTTACTTGGGGTTGCGTTGATAAAAACTTACATGGTTTTTGTTGCATTTGCCATGTAGAGTAACAATGAGAAGCTATTGGAAAATCCATACCTACAGATGCGTGGCATTCTGCAGTTATCGAATTATGGGCTATAATTAGCACTGAAGTTGTCCTCCATCTCGGTGGCACTGCAATGTTCAGTTCTTCAACATAGGCGATTTTCTTTCACAGAGCAACATTTGATGATATTTTGTGATTGATGATTGAATTAGGCTTGGTTTTAGGCATGCGTAACACAGCATTGGAATTCCTAATCCTGCTAGTTTCCACCGATGGACTCAGAAAAGTTCTGCTTCTTCCACCAAGTGTGATATGGATATCACGGTTTTACTAAGATGAAGGATTATAGAACCTTGGGTCCTCGGAACACTATCTGAAAGTTTTGACGTTCACTTGAAATTCAAAAAATGGGGAAATGCAACCAAAGTTCTAGCCGGAGGACAAGATATTAAGGAATCTTTGAGTTGATTCACTGAATTCTTCTCATAGTTTCTGCCACTTGATTTGCAAGTCCAGGATCAAAAATTTCTTCAGGTACTGCCACCTACCCTTTATCCTTATTCTTCTTCATTCACCTATTCATCTCCCTCTAAAATATTGGTCAATGCTTTAATTAATTGTATATTAGAGGTTACTCAAAGGTTGGAAAAAATCTCAATGGCGAACCACTTTTGGGAACATGCTGAATTGATCGTAACTAAAAGTTCTAAAATTCAATTCTTAGAATATTTTTTGCCTAAGAGGTTTTAACTGTTCCGTTCACAATTTGATAAAAGGAATACTCTATGATTTGCATGCACAAATGGAAAGCATTCTGATATATCCTTTTCTAACTATGAAAAATGTGACATGATTTCTCCCTTTAACCTGTTTGCAGTTGCTGTTGGGCATTTGTATTAAGAGATGACTGTTCATGAAAATTGCTGGATGATTCTCTTTTTATATAAATACTTGTAAGTACAAGATACTTACTCTCAGCCTTCTTTCATTTTTAAATTACTGAGGGCAACGTGAGTGTTTGCTGGCTCTGGCTTTTTTTAAACAGCCATCCTTACGAAATAAAAAAATCACCGGCTTGTCAACTTTATTGCAACAACGTGAACACACACAAAAGATAGATTCTGTATGACTTGTTGTAAGAGGCATTATGTGGTGAGTCGACAAATTAGGGCCATTTTTAAATCGAGCCTGGAACATTTTGTAGCTAATGTCGTTCATTTTCTGCTTTTGGATATGTAAATATGTAATTATGCCCTCGCTTTTATTTATTTATTTCCTGCATCTTCTTTTGCTTAAAAAAGTGCAATTGTTGTATCATGGTCTGTGAGGTTATTCAATTTATTTTCAATAACATCATCGGAATTAAATAAAATGTTTTGGGTTTTGGCTTCAATTTTTTATTTTATTTTTTAGTTCTATGATGTTGTGACCATTATCATGATCCCACCCGAACTTTGGAATTCTAGTGGTTTGTACTGGTAAAGCGATTTCTTCAGAATAATGGTGCAAGCAGTGTGCATCTCTATTATCTTCTCCTCTGTGCGTTATTGTTGGATGGGGCAAATATCTATATTCAAAATTCAATGATAATGGCTATCAGGTTATTGCGCTGTAGAAGATGGGAATCCGAATTAAAAACATGTGAGAAAAGGCAAATTTCAGTTGTATTGAATTCGTCACTTATGTTTCAGTTTCGTGTCATAGAGCTTAAGTGTGATTACCCTTAGCATTAAATTGCACCGGTAACCCTTTTTTTAGTGTCAACAAAATCCTCGGGAGGAGGTGAGGTACGTAAATTTAATATTTGTCCCTTCCATGATCTTTAGGAAGTTCCAGGTGTCACATTTTTCTTCCCGACGTTTAGCTTGAATCTTGGCCTTTGTGGGGAGCCATATATTGTATGGGAATCATCTTCTTTTCAGGGCTTCTTGTCGATATATCTCCAAGTCAGCATCAAGCTCTTCTTTGGTTAATTTCTCATCACGGTTTTTTCTCCGATCAGCTAATGATCCATATTGCCCCTCTCCACCAAAAATGCCTCCCTGAGCCACATGCTCATCGTAACTAGTTAAGAAACAAAAATCAATTGTAAAAAACATTCGAAAACACAAGCTGAGTAAATATTCCTTCGGACTCTCAGCCCCATTTGAACTGTAAGAGCTAACCTATGCCCTGTAAAGATAATTGGAGGAACAATTGCAGGTACCAAGGGCTCATGGACTCCTCCCACGAATTGAATCCTTAAACGTTTTCCATCAAGAGGAGAGTCATCGTATCTCTCCTTAGCTGCTACTGCATCAGATTGGTGTACGTATACCACATCAGCTGTTCCCTGTAAGAAAAGCGTTGTTTCTTTAATTATCTGTAAGCCGAAGGAAGAAGGAACTTACACTCCTTGAGAAGCCGAAATAGCTTAAGATATACCTTTGGCTGTCCATTTTTATAGTAATGAACCGAGCGGCTTATCAATTGACCTACTTCAGAGAAAAGGATCTGCAAAATAATTCATTAAACATAATCATAACTATACCACCTTGTGTATCTGTATGTTTTTTAGGCCGGTGGAACTATCGGTTGCATGTAATAATTCGCGAACAATGTGTTTCCAGGTAAATCATTTAAAAAGCTTATTACTTAAAAAGAGTCGATTTCAATCCGAGTAACATCTGCAAGTTTGATATATCCAACTATTCTCGTCAAAATTGAGATGAATTCCCTTTCCCATCTCTTCAAAATTGAGATGAGGTGCTTCTTTTCAGAATGAGATGATTCGAGGGCCCCTTAAGGGCCCTCTCTCCTCTTTCTGTGGGGGTGTTTTGTCATTTTACATAAGTATTTCTCTCTTTCGATGGGAGCCGCAGTTCACAGGTCCCTAATTTTTCCGTTTCAGAATTGAGATGAGTTGCAGTTCCTTTTACCGCGAAACTCCAACCTTTTAAATTTTAGGTTTCTAAAGGATAGGTTTCATCACTTAAACTATCTCTTAGACAATCTCTAGTGTAAGCTTAAAAATGCAGGAACATTGCATACGATTAATGTAACTTTTGATCAAAGAAGCTTGCATTGTTTAATCTAACAAGCTTTTCATATTGACATTAGTACCATTCGAATAAAACTTCGAAGGTATTATGAAAGCATATCACCACTAATTCAACAGAGCTCAAATGGATTGCCTCTATATTCAGTTAATACGATCTCTTGAACATTCTTCTCACAAAATCGCCCAAACCTATATTCCTATCTAATACAGTAAAGGCTAACTCAAATGTTGACATACCTCATAAACAACTGATCAAGAACATTGCATTCTCTTAATCAAAACCAATACCACTCCAGAAGGCAGATTCAATGTTATTATTACCTCAATATCCCTGTCAGTGACTCCGGAATCCAAGTTGGACAAATACAGCCTAGTTCCCGCCGATCCTCCTCTGATCGACCTCACCATCATTCGCATTCGCGGATCGAAGACTCGAGCTACGTGAGGATCGTTTCTACGACTACTTCCTCCCACTGTGTCGGCGTTGAGAAACATCTGAAGAGTATTCTCGGCCTTCCTTCTTCTTTGCAGAGAAAGGCTTTCTCTTCATGTAGTAGTAACGCCGATGGCTTCGTTTGCTAATATATTTATAGCGAAGAAATGGCTTTTTGGTAAATAGTGAGTAATGAAGGGTGTTTTAAATTTCTCGATCGTTACCACTTAATAAAACTGGTTCAACTGTCTTAAAAGCGCGTCAAATGACAGGGTAAATATGAGTAATGACTTACTATGCCCTTTCGTAAATAGTGAGAAATGCAGGGTCTTCTTTTAATTTCTCGATGATTACCAGTTAATAAAACCGATTCAACTGTATTAAAAGCGCGTGAAATGACAAACGATGTCGTATGGTATCATTTGAGCATAAACTGCCTATTTTCGGTTTTGAAATATTATAAAAAACCAATTATTTATTTTAAAAAAGGAGACATCAATTTAGTAGTCTTCATAGCTAAAATATTTTTAGGGACGTTTATGATCACTTTTATTTTCTCTTATGATTTTTTATTTTTATTTTTTAATAAAAATAAAAAAAACTATTTAGTTGATTTGTGATAAAAAACTAATTTTAATGATAACAATTAAATACGAAATAAATTTAAAATTTTAAATCAAAACACTTTTACACACCTAAAAAAAAATATTAATAAATTAATATTCAATATAAAAATACTATCTTAATAACTATTTTCAATATGTGAAAAAACAGTTTTTTGATTTTTTGATTTTAATTTTAATTTTTATAATTTTAAAAAATAAAAATCAAATATAAGACACAGATTTTTCTTTGATTTTTGTATTTAAAAAATAAAAATTAAAAAATGTTAACGAATTGGGCTTTATATATCATAATGGATTTATTTCTGTTTTGATTTTTTTATTTTGAAAATTAAAATTAAAATTAAATATAAAATATAAGTTTTCTTTTTTAATTTATATTTTTAGAAAAATCAAAATCAAAAGTGTAACAAACAAGCATGAGAATATGAGGGTAATAATATGATGGACGATTTTTTTGGGAGCTTGACATTAATTTAAATGCAGCCAACAAAATTTAAAATAGCTGGAAATATTAAGAAAATAACGAAATTTGATTTCTGAAAAATCTCTTTCCACAACAACTATCAAACATTTTTCAAACTGATATTAACATTATCTGCAAATTATATTCAACATGTTTTCAGGCCCCTTCACCTTTGCATACATAAATACTAAAACCTTCTAAAGTATGTTAATAATACCAACATGTTTTTATGCAGCTTAGTTACATGATTGGCTCAAAAAAGGTTTAAATTACATTTTAACTCTTAATATTTACATGAAAATTAAAAAAAATTCTAAAGTCTGATAAAATTAAAAAACAGATTATAAAATTTGTAAAATATTAAAAAAAATCCTAACATTTGTAAAATATTTTTAAAAACCTCAAAACTGATAGAAATCAAAATTTCAGTCCCATTTAATTTTTTTAATAAAAATTATAATACATCATAGCCTATATGAATCTCTAAATTTAATTTTATGATTTGCTTTAGAGATTTATGTATCTTCATAAATTATTAATATAATATAATCTTATAAAAATTATCATAATATTTAATAAAAATAAAATTTTTAATATTTATAAAATATTAAAATAAAATTTTAGATTGATAAAATTTTAATTTTTTGTTAGAATATGTTATTAAATTTTAATATTTCTAAAATATTAAAATAAAATTTGAGATTGTTAAAATTTTAATTTTTTGATAGAATTATATTTTTAATTAAAGGTATGATTATTTTTAAATTGTCGTTTAAATGGTTAAAAAGTAACTTCAACCACCAGTGGAATAATGTACGACGTTCCCTCGTTGTCCGCACTATGCCTGTGAGAGTCCTCCACGTGTCAGTTCTTCATGGCAGAAGAAAGCATTGGGCCTAACTGTGTATCTTAGGCCCATTCTATATCTTGTGGAGGGTGAAAGCGCATCTTCGTAATAAACTATAAACTCTGGGGGCTTTTATGCATTCCATTGATTCCCCAATTTTGATTCCGTCGTCTGTTCTTCGTTTGAGCATTCGTTCGTTACAGTACTGCCGAGCATTAATGGCCTCGACATCGTCAAACCCTAAGCCATCGGAGGTAGCCGCCAGAATCCGGGAAGAAGGAGAGCTATCTTCTTCCGATGACGAAGTACGGTCCCTCGATATCCTTATCCGCAACATTTCTTGGCGATAACTGCATTTAACCCTATGAATGCGATTCTTTGCTCTCCATTTTATTTTATTTTTGACTTTGAGGTGAATTCTTGTATTATTTTGACCTATCAGGGCCTGTATGGCTATCGAAATAGTAAATAATTGGAATAGGAGGCAGTTAGCTTAGGTTAAGTGATAAGAGCTGTTTACAATTCGTGTATTCAGAAAGTATGCTGCTTTTGATTAATTAATGTAATCATGGGTTTTAATTTCCATATGTTTAGTGATTTTATCTCAATTTATTGATTTATTTGATGTTTTGTGAGTGCTTTTGGTACGAAGAAGAATTCTCTTATAAACTCGTAGTTGATTCTGTTTAGGCGCTGTAAATTAGGTTCAATCCTGTAGACATGTAGTAAAGTGATAAGAGCTATTTACAATTCATATATTCAGAAAGTATGTTGCTTTTGATTAATTAATGTAATCATGGGTTTTACTTTCCATATGTTTATTGATTTTATCTCAATTTATAGATGTATTTGATGTTTCGTGAGCGCTTTTGGGTATGAAGGATTCTCCTACAAGTTACACTAGTAGTTGATTCTGTTTAGGTGCTGTAAATTAGGTTCAATCCTGTGGACATGTAGTGAAGTTATAAGAGCTATTAACAATTCGTGTATTCAGAAAGTGTGTTGCTTTTGATTAATTAATGTAATCATGGGGTTTACTTTCCATATGTTTATTGATTTTATCTCAATTCATAGATATTTGATGTGTCGTGAGTGCTTTTGGGTATGAAGAATTCTCCTACAAGCTACACTAGTAGTTGATTCTGTTTAGGTGCTGTAAATTAGGTTCAAGCCTGTGAACATGTAGTATTTGTGGTGCTTTGTGCTTGTGGTTTGTTTTGCTTGGTTTGCTGAACTATCTCTTCATCTTACGTTTTACAGGAGAATCCTCTAAGCTCTGCTGGAGGTCCAACAGTTGCAGTAAAATCAACTGCACCTTTGAGTTCCGTTCAGGTTCCTTCTACGAACAGAACCATTCAAGGTATTCATGCGGGTATCTTGGATTGGCCTTTTTTTTGTGTGTTTTATGTGCACTGGATTCCTTGTTTTCTGGATCTTTTGTTGAAATTCTATTTCTGTGTTCTAAGCTGATGTGTTGTTAGCACAATTTTGTCCCTAGCTTGCTCTCATTGATGCCTTTAATACAATACGACTCTGTGATTTTATATGCATATGCTGGACTCGTTATGGGGGAATTGACAGGTGTGAGTCTATCTGTGCTTATTATATTCAAAGTGTTTATTGCTTTCTGAACAGTTTTTTTTCCCCCAATAGTTGTACTATCTTCTATGCCATTTGTTTTATGAATTTCTAAGATTTCCTTTTTGTTTCCATCATTTGAAAAATGGATATACGGCTTTTTCCTTGAAAGTATGGAAAGTTTTGTTATGAGAGAGATGTGCTACACTGATAGTATTCGTGTAAGATGTTATGATGATGCCGCTGTGCTTCTTTCTTCTCCTTACCATTTGTCAGGTCCTTATTTACTGTATAATTCTCAGGTTCTTCACCTCAAGCATTAATTCAATATTGGGCTTTGGCCCTACGAATATATCATTTGTGATTCAACAGTTATTTTTCATCTCTTTCTCATTTTTCACTCGAGACGTCCTCATGCCATAATTTCCTTGTTTGTGTCTCTCAGTTAGATCTGGCTTTTCTTTATCTTTCTCTTGTCTAGTCATATGTAGATACTGTAAATCTTAATGTGCATAACAGGCAACGCAATGTTGGCTTGATTCTGTGGAAAATATTTGATATTTTTTTTCTGAAAAAGAAAGTACCGTCTACCTAGAACAAATATGCTTTGCAGGGAAGGCCTCCTCCAGTGTTGCTCCTTTAAGCTCTGTGGGTGTTCAGCCGCAAAAAATTGTGAAACCAAATAATGTGAAAAACTTCGAAAAAAACCGATTGACATTCAACACTTCTACATCTGGCTGGTATGCGCCTTCAGGTTCCGACAACCTAGTAATATCCTTCTCGGACACTGACAGTGGAAGTGAATATGAAGATGACCAACAAGAAAATATTAAAAGTGGTGTGGTTGGAACGGATGGCAATCAAAGATTGCCTTTAGTTTCATCAGCAAAATCAAGAAGTTTCAAAGATAATACCCTGCCAATAAACAGAGTAATGCCCAAAAGATTTTCTCAAAGTCGCTCATGTTTTCCATCAGTGCCCAGGGCAGGCACCAATCCTAAGGGTGTGAACCCCTCTTTAGTCAAGCAAGGCTCTCAATCTGAAATTAAAAATCCTAATAAGAGCAACAAAGGTTCCTTAACCCATGAACATGGTTCTAACCAAACTCTGACTTTAAAGGACACGAAACTTCAAGACTTGAGAAAGCAGATTGCACAGAGGGAGCGGGAACTGAAGCTTAAGGTTATCCAACCAAGTAAAGACTCGATTCCTGTTTCAACCAGTGGTTATACTGCCATGAATTCTGGCCATGATGCAGCCAAAAACTCTCATTCAGTTTCTGATGATGCTGTTAGTTTGGATCCAAGAGAACCAGACAAAAAACGCATAAAAGTTAGTGGCTCATATTCTACCCAGCCCAATTCTGATTTTCCACCAGAAACACTATCTGCAAAGTCTAATCTACTGTCAAAAGAGCAAGCATTGGCTAGTAATAGTCTACGTGACGGGAATATAGCAGATAATAGCAAGAAAGAAAGCCCCTCAAAGAGATCAGAATCAAGGGAGTTTAAATTGCAAAAGCAGCATAATGATGGGGCACCTGAAGATCTACCTAGTATGAACTTCTGCTATTTCCCTCAATTTTCATTCTGCATTTTAGCTAAGTTATCCTGATTGATACGGTTGATTTCTTTCTGCAGGTGCTAACATCATTAGGAATCACAGACAATCTGGTAGCAATAGTATGCAGGTTCACCCTTCTTTGATGTTGAATGATACTGCACTGTTTTTATGCATTACTTTCAATATGTTGTCAAAGAATACTGTTTGATGGTACTTTTATTGCAAATTTTACCTTTATCAACTCTTGTTCTGTGACGTTTAACTTACCCTTGCAATGATAAAATTTCCGGAATTGTCGATGGACTATATGGATCGTAGCCTAAACAAGAAAACCTTTAAAGAAACCTATTTTATTTCAACTCCTGATAAGAAAACCATAATAACAGGAAGTAGAAAGGAATTCTATTTTTGTAGATCTTCTGAAAAGGAAAACTGTCTGTTACAAAAGGATGACCCTGAGCTAATTTGGATTCTCCATGATAAAAGAAAGCAACCACTAATATAATCACGATTCTTATTGTGTTTAGTTTCATTTATTGGTACCCTTCAGGCATCACCAAGCAATGTAAACAACTGGAACTATTTGGGTACCATGAACGTGGTAGGACACAGCAAAAGAGATATGCAGTCCTTGGTTCAAATGGAGGAATCATTGGATAAGGAGCTGGAAGATGCACAAGAATTCAGACGGAGATGTGAAATTGAAGAGAGAAATGCTCTGAAAGCTTATCGAAAAGCTCAGAGAGATTTGATTGAGGCTAATGCTAGATGTATGGGACTATATAACCGGAGGGAATTATACTCAGCTCAGGTTCGATCTCTTCTCATGAATGAATCAAGTTTGTTATGGTCCTCTGGGCAGCATGAACATGTTGGGAGTGGGTTGCACCTGGGAGACAACCTAAATAGAACTATGGACCTAGTTCCTTCTTCAAAGCATCAACTGCTGTCTGGGTATGACGATTTCATCCTGCCAAGGTGTGATGCAAGCATCCCATATACAAGGGCTTCTCCCTTGAGCTCATCTTATCAAAATATAAATCATCAAAATTTGAGTTCTGATCAATGCAGTGAGCCAGACGCTAGTATTTCAGAGCCTTTACCTAATAACAGTAATGATGGCGCACGTGGAATAAGTTCTCCATCCAGTGATCCTAATGTTTCCCCAGATGATGATGAAGAGACATCTCCGTTAAACCATAAAGCTGTGCTGCCATATTTAAAAAATCAACAAAGTGAAGAATATTCTATAGGAAAGCGAAGGGAATTGAGTCAAGATTCGAACAAAAGTTCCCCTGTTAATGGATCATCAGAATCTCTTCTTCTTGAGGCAAAACTAAGGTCTGAACTGTTTGCACGACTAGGGACAAGGGCTTTGTCAAAGAACAACAAATCATTAGACATGGCAACATCAGATGATATACTACGGACTGTGGAGGAAAATGGGGGTGAGAGATCTCAGATGAATGATGGGATGTCTCTCTTCTCAGAAGCTGAAAAAAATCAAAATTGTGAGTATCGAGATAATTTTCTATCTAAGGGTGCATTAATTTATTTAGCTCTTTGCCCCTGTGAAGTCTTTTCTGGCATAGAAATCATCTGGTAGTTTAATGGACAGAAAAACCAAATTAGTTATTAGTAGATGTAAGGTTATGTTGTCCTTGCTTCATTTTGTTGTTAGCTGCCAATAATAGCATTTGTTGTTTGATTCAGGCAAAGAGAAGCCCGAAAGAAGCAATTCTGATGCACTGTTCCAGGCCCAGAAAGACCATAACAAAGAAAGGAGTTCTCTTCAGTATGAACCTGCTGCTGATTCCAAGGTTGATGGATATTCTGATGGAGCCCCTCAGTTCAAAACTTCTATCATACTTTCTCCTCCTTTGGTTTTGAGAAGTGTATTTGGTTTAATTCAAGCATTTTCCCCAGTAGCTTTATTTGGATCACAGAGAAGGCAAAGTAAACAGATCAGCTCATCTAATTATCATCAGAAGGATTTTATTCATCAGGAAAATGTTACCAGGAAATCTATGGATGCGGCTGTTGGGGAAATATGTGGAAGAGAATCTGGTTCATTTTCTTGTAACCCAGCAATTGACCCATTTTGGCCTCTTTGTATGTACGAACTCCGAGGGAAATGCAATAATGATGCTTGTCCTTCACAACATATTAGGGATTTCTCAAATAAAGATGCAGGTTATCATCACCATGAAGATTCTCATAGATCTGGTAGGAGTCTTCCACTGTTAATTTTGATATTTTTGCTTCTCATGCTGCTAAAGTGAGTACTTTCCAGGTTGTCAGGTTGGATTGCCTTTGTGTTCCCAAGTGTGCAATGGTGCAAAAGAGGAGTTGAAATGTCATGCTGCTGTTACTCCAACTTATCTAGTTGGCTTAGATGCATTGAAAACTTGCCCTCATTCACATGAATCTGTTGTAGCAAGCAGAAATGCTCAATACTGGCAGAGATGTTTCACTATGTGCTTATGTATATCAAGTTTGCCTCAAATAGATATGCGAGCAGATGAGCCTTTTTTACGTGACAACAATGATCGTATTGAAGTTCATTGGAGTTCAAATGGACAGTCCTCATATTTCCAGAGTAGAAATGGCATAGTGGTTTGTTTAATACCATCTCCTTTATGACTGGCTTAATCTCCATGTTATATTGGTTTAATTGCTCTTTTGGTTAAATCTCTTTCCTGTTATTTGTGCAACGTCATCTTCTTCCAATCTAAGGCTTCACTTTAGCATTTGTCTCAAGTTTAGATATGTCTATTGTGCTTAATGTGTTCAGGATAGTCTCAATGGCACAATATCCGGTAACATGAAATCTCTGGAGACAGCAATTCTTATTCTCAATCAAGAGGTTAACAAGATAGAGGGTATGAAGAAGGTAAACCTTGGTGGATTGTGTATAATTCCACCTAATTTATCTCCAGAAATTTGTGGTACCTCATTGGATCCTTAACTTTGCAGGCTCTTAATGTTCTTTCACGAGCTTTAGAAGCTGATCCAGCATCTGAAACTCTGTGGATCCTTTATCTCCTTATTCACGGTAGCAGCTTTAAATCAGCTGGAAAGGATGATATGTTCTCTTATGCGGTATGCAACTGAGACAAGGACTAGTGTTATAATTTTTATGTGAAAATGAACTCAACAACATTTTTCTATTTGGTTAATTCCTAAGCTGTTGACGGGTGCTATTCCTTTCTTTTTATTTTCATAGAAAAAGACAATTGGAATTCAGATGATAAATTGTTGGTGATGGTAGCCGTGCGTGGTTTCTTTTTTTAATTTTTGACACATTTTTAGTTGAATTAATTGCAACTCTTCTATTGGAATCCCATTCCTTCCTTGTCTCCAGGTCAAACACAATGAAGGATCTTATGTCCTTTGGCTTATGTTCATAAACAGTCGTCTTCATTTTGATGACCGGTTGCTTGCATATAATACAGCTCTATCAGCACTTTGCCGTCACCGATTGGGATCTGTCTCTGACAGGGATCCAGCGTTTGCTAGTGCATGCATCTTAGACTTGTTCCTGCAGATGATGGATTGGCTGTGCATGTCTGGGAAAGTTGATAAGGCTATTCAGACGGTCTATGGTCTAATAGAGGAAGCACCTGAATCAAATGAGCCTCACTCTTCTTTGTTCTCTGATATTCTCTCATGTTTAATGATTTCTGACAAATATATTTTCTGGGTTTGTTGTGTGTACTTAGTTATGTACAGGAAGTTGCCGAAAGCTGTTGTAAACCAATTTGAATGTGAAAAAGAACTCCTTGAAATTGAATGGCCTCCTGTTCATCTATTAGATGGAGAAAAACAAAGTGCTCTCAAGCTGCTAAATGTGGCATTGGCTTCAATTGAACTGGGTGCCAACAGTGAATCAACTAAAACTGAACTTGGTTCTAGATTGGCCCAAAAGTTTTCACTCATTCATATTAGATGTATTGCAGCAGTTGATGGTTTGGAGAGTTCTCTGAATTATTTGGAAAAATACATGAACTTGTACCCATACTGCCTGGAATTTGTTCTTATATCAGCAAGATTGCAGACTAATGATTATGAGAGTTCATTTATGAAGGGGTTTGAGGAATCCCTTACTACCTGGCCAAAAGAAGTTCCTGGAATCCATTGTGTCTGGAATCAATACATTGAATTTGTCCTCCAGAAAGGACTTCCTGATCTTGCGAAAGACCTCACCCTTCAATGGTTTGACTCCGTTTCAAAAGGTCAACATCCTCATAATGAGATGTTGGAGCTTGTCAATAGGTCACACTTATCATTGGAATCAGATTCAAGTCAAAATCCTGACTCTTTGGTATCTGAGTCTGCCCGGCTGGATTTAGTATTTGGCTTTCTTAATATCTCTCTGGCAAAGTTGTTACAGGATGACCATGCTGAAGCACGTCGTGCATTTGACAAGGCATTAAAGGCTGCTCCTCGTCCGTATACCAAGTATTGCCTAAGGGAGTATGCCATGTTCTTGCTCAGCTACAAGTCACAATCATCCAGTGATGTTCCCATCAGTGAGCAACTGAGCGTCTTGAATGCTTATTTGGAGGATGCCCTGGCTTTCTTTGTATCTGAGCCATTGTCTAGACGGTTTATTAATGACATTGACAATTTAAGAGTTCAGAAGCTAGTTAGCACCATATTGACTCCAGTTTCACTTGACTCATACCTAGTGAATTTGTGTCTTGATGTGTGGCATGGCCCATCTCTCTTACCACAAAAATTAAGCCAGCCAAAGGAGCTGGTGGATTTTGTTGAAGCTGTCCTGGACATAGTTCCTTCGAATTACCAATTAGCAGTTTCTGTTTTTAAGAAGCTAAGCAGAGATAATTCTCTTGACGCTACCTCAGGTAGTTTCTTGTATTGGGCAGGCTCAACTTTGGTCAATGCCATCTTTCATACTGTCCCGATAGCACCAGAGTATGTTTGGGTTGAAGCATCTGATATTCTGGGTGATATTGCAGACATTGATACGATTTCTGATAGATTTTTCAAGAGGGCTTTATCTGTATATCCATTCTCCCTCAAGCTGTGGAATTCATACTATAAGTGGGTTAAGACTAAGGGGGATGCTAGAACAGTTGTAGATGCAGCTAGAGAAAAGGGTATTGCACTTGGTTGAAGCCTTTCACTTAATCAAATCACAAGGGTGGTAGAACAAGATTTTGCACGGTGAACATGAGGCCAGTTTTGCTTGATTGGTAGCAATGAAGTGCAGTCATCTACTCTAGTTGATGCACAGAATGCAATCGACGACATTTTTGTAGGATGCCTTTGCTGTTACCTATCTCAGCATGAAATGTTTCAAAGTTGGAAGGTACAGACACACATACAGATCGAAGTTTTGATAAAGTAGGCACATAACTTTGTATGTTGTAGAGGGTAGGATTGACTTGAATTGACGTTGCTTCTTGTCACTCTGTTGCTTTCGATACTAGTAGCTCTTACTCAGTGTAGCTGTTCCATCATTATGTACATGACAATTCTTCATTAGTTTTACAGTGAATACATGGTACAGATATAGGATGTAAATACAAGTTCTGTTTGGTGCTTTTTTTTACTACTAATTTCTGGCCTTCTTCATTTTCCCGGTTTTCTACATTGTAAAAGAGTTGACTTGCAAACTTCCCCAAAAATAAGAAATAAAAGGTTGGCTTGCAAGTGGGCATAGAAGAAGCTTGTAATAGCAGATCTTCTGTATTATCACTTCTCTTGAGCTCATATCTTCATTCAAAACTTTCTTCTTCTCGCAAGCTTTTATCTTTATTAAGAATATTTTAGTAGTGAATATTGTAAGAAGTTGAAATTGGTATAATTTTGTTGATACATTTGAAGATAACTATTGCCAAATAAATAGAAATTGCAATTTTAAGCCCATTTACAAACCACTGAAACTGCTCTTTTGGAGATCATTAGATAAACTTTACCAGTGGTGTATTGACTCCCAAAACGTTAATTTTAGAAATGTAATTTTAATTTTATATACTGAAAAATTGAACTATACATATTGGAGAAATGAATAAAATGTCCTACAAATAAACTGAAGCTTTACCAACAGATCTCACAACAATCAGAGAGCGTAGAACCATTTTGTTTTTCATTTCTTCCACTTGGTACGTGAGAAATCAAAGCCAGAAAAAGAAATGTGTTCTTTTGTTAAGGAAGGGCCCAACCGGGTTCGAACCGGTGACCTCTTGATCTGCAGTCTAATGCTCTACCACTGAGCTATGGACCCCTGTTGTGTTAAGTAGCATCTTTTAAATCTTTTAGATATATACAAATTGATCAGCCAAGAAACATATCTTTCTTCGTCGGCTCCCTAACGCCGGTATCGTTAATCGCTACTTCTGTTACCTTGAATTCAATTTCAGCTGCCCGAACATTTTGATAAAATTTTCCTGTTTTCAATTCAATGCTATTATTTTCATAACTTTATTCCATATAATATTTTTATCACATTAATGAATTATTTTGCTCTATACTTGTTTTATTATCAGAACAAAAATAAATACATCATTTTATC
>JAOXYD010236951.1:0-17448 GCA_028565735.1 Pinacopodium congolense | reverse complement strand
ATCCTCCTCTTTTATCTCCTAACTCATCAAAAGATGATCAATAGAAATGGCTTTCCAAATGTTTTAAAAACCTTTACCAACATTTCAACCTACAATTACTTTATAGCCTCCCTATCTATACAATATTGATTAAAATTTGGTAACTTGGCAATAATTTCTAGAAACAAACTTAAATTCATTACAAACTCAAATATTACTAACTCAAATGTTAAAAACTATAATTTTACAAATTCCAAGTTTGCCATCAACAATTTTACAAAACTCCAAATTTGTAAAATCCCTATAAATTCATGCATTATCACTTAAAAAAAATTCAAATTTACATATCTTGGGATAGTAAATATGAAAGGGACCATAAGCATTAATTATGCATAAAAAACCATAGTTCATAATTATAAGCATCATTCAATATGAAACTCCTCCTTCACAAAATAGTTTAGTGTCACATACAACTCTCACCCTTCTAAAGGGTAACATAATGCAAGAATTTATCAAATATTCTCTCTTAAAAAGTCATAAGCTACCCATCAATAAAATCAAATTCAATATAGGAAACATTTACACTCCCCCTATATTTTACCTCATAAAAACAATTTCTGAACTAACACATCAGTAAGCTTTTCATTCTTTTAATAGTCTAAAAAAATATTATACTTGTTAGCCATGTAGTCTACCTAACGAATATCTTAACTCAATTTAAATTTTACTTAAGACTAATATAAAGACAGGTATACCTATCACAAGTAATATTGTAGTTCTAAATGAGTTTAAGTATCATCCCACAAGAATTTAACAATAAGTACTAAATTACCCAAATTTCAATTATCTAGGAAAATCTAATTGATTTATTAATTAAACTAAAACTACTAAATTAAACCAAATCACTTTCAAATAATGAAAAGACATCAAAATCACTTATGAGAATTACCATATTTAAATCTATAGCTAAGGTTTTCAGTGTTCAATTAAAACTTATTGGAATGTCTAATCTAAAATATCTTCACTAATTCAAGACATAGTTATGGTTAAGAGAACACCTTATCTTTGTCAATCCTATTTTATAGTTTGGTTATACAACGAACTTAAGTGATAGACTTAAAAATCAAGAAGTTTAATCCCAAAATTCCATATTTTAGAATTAGGAACCTCACAATTAACAAGAGTTTGACCATTCATTGATTTAAATTGCGTTGTTTATTGATTTTTCCAATATATAAGGTTGATATTTTGGATTCTTATTCTACACAAAGTGACCAACTTTTTTACAATTAATTTAGCACTTAAATAAATGAAGATTAGCATCTAATTTCATGTAAAATTACTTAATCAGACATCTACTATCCTAACTTTAATTAATAAAAAAGTTAATTGCATATATTAATCAAGGAGCACGAAGTATTAAATATAAAGAACATATCTATTGATTAAGATGATAATATAGTTAAATACAATAAAATAAAGAGTTTAGAAAATACCATATATGTTTATAATTGAATTCTAACTTAGAGTTGCATTCCTCAACTTCTTAAATACTCAAAAGTGACTTAAAACTCTAATACAAATCAATTAAAATAAAAAAACTCAATCTAAAAAGAAAAAAATAATAAAGTGCTAAAAGAAAAGACTAAAGACTGCTAAAAGATGAATAAAGATTGATGCTTGGTCTCCAAATATAACTTATATATGTCTCAATTAGGCTTAAAATCGGTCATGGGTTAAAATATCCAAAAATTTCTTTGATTCTTTTATAGATCACACTTTCAGGGATTTTAATGGCGCTTGATATTCAGAATCAATGACACTATTATACTCTCACATTAATCTATTATTTTCAATTTTGGTCTTTAATGGTGGTATGCTTTAAAATCAACAATGCTGTTATAATGTCATATTGATCTCATCATAACACTATAATAGTGATTTTGACAAGACAATAATGGCATCATAATGACACACATTGCTCTTCTGAAAAATGCTCTACAGTTGGTTCTTTTAGCACAATTCTTTAAATTTTGGCATAAACCTACAAAATAAACACTTGTAAATATAAATTAGACAGTAATACATCAAAATAAGAATAAACATATATCAAATTATAACCTAAAACACTACAAATCACACTTATATCAATTCTATTATATGTGAACTATTGCTTGTCTTCAAACAACTCAATTCATCAATCTATCTCAAATAGAAAATAATTAGGAAAATTTTATCAAACATAATCATTTAAAACTTCTCCATTAATCATTCAATTATCAAAGATCATTAAGACGCCATACAACCAACTACTCATCAACTTATAAATGAATTTAATTTACTTTATTCTTTTTTAAGCTTCAACCCTAATTCACAAAATTCAATTCCATACATAAAACAAATATGAAAAAACAATATTCTATAACCTTCAAACATATTCACATCAGTTATTTATTTAAAATTAAACTTGTGAGTTTTATGGTTTGCTTAAGAAGTCACCTAGTCTTTTTATGTGAAGGTAAGCAACATATCATGAATACCTTCGATTACTCAAATAAATCACCTACATCAACTGCCTACTAACATCACCCTTTAACTTCAACCTTTTTATTATCATATAAAGCCAGCAAGGTAAATTTAAATTTAACTCACTTATTTACATAATAATAATATTTTTTTTCTTTATTATGATTTTAAGATGATAAACACTCCTAAAAAGGGGTAACGATTAACTACGTATATCCAAATTACACATAGAAAAATCATAATATGCATAAAGTATTTATCTTTTAAGGACATAAAGCAAATTAAAATCACTTGTTCATTAACCCTTATAATCAATCACATGAATTTTTTAATCACTAAAACAATCAAAATCCTAATAAATAATTTCAATAATATGCTAAAAATTAAAATTCCAATAAATTATTAACTATTAAGAAATCATGATAAATTTAAATTACTTTTAGAGTTACAATAATATCAAGCATAAGAACATTGATTCTAATCCTAATTCCCCCACCCACATTTAAAATAGACATTATCCGTAATATTCAAGAATCAAAATAAAAGCACACAAAGGGAAAGAGGGAACAGGGCTTCTCCCCTGAATAATAGATGACATATATATAAATCTATTGAATATGCATGGGAGACTGCCAGTTAATCTTTAAATATAAAAAATAACATAAAAAAGTAAAATGGACACAAGAGAATAAGAAAGCTTCAATATCATATATGTGTGGTTAAGAGTACATCCCAAACTATCAACTAAAAATTAAATCATAATTAAAAAAATAGTAATATCCATGCAAGATATAAAAGTATAATCATAAAACTTCTAAGAGCTAGGTCCTAAGTCACTAGATTGCACATACCCTAACATTTAATTTATTTGAGCTTGCATGCAGTCCATCTGACTCCTAAGATTGCCATGCCACTCTTCACCCTCGAAAGAATCTCTAAAATAGTATTAAAAGGTAGTCTAGGAAGCATGGAAGTGAATGGGACAACCGTGGGAGAGGTCGGGAGCTTGGAGTCACCTCTAAAGGTGTATCTTATTTAATGCCCTCATTAGAAGCTAGAACTGGAGTAGTAGGGTCCTTGACTCTCTCATCTGTATGCAATGGATATAATTAGAGGTTACACCATCACCAACTCATGCATATTTACACAATTTAAGTATAACATATGAAATATCTAAAGCATTTGGAGGTTAAACTAATAACTCACTTTTAAAATTGACCGCTGCCTCTTGAAAGATCATTGTAAGCAAGCATGGGAAATAGAAGTTCTTGTTTGGATGATAGATCTAAACAATTTCTCTTATGTATAGTATAATAAATCTAACCAATGGCACACCAAATAAAATCCCTAGTTTATGCAGCATATTATATAAACTATGCGTGTCAAAGAACTGAATGTCGTTGAGCCCACTAGCCTTAGGTAAGACACTGGCACTGATTATTACCATTATAATCCTCTCAAGAACTCCAAATTGAGTCATTGAAAAAGCATGTAGATTTGCAGGCCTACTAAATTATATGTTAGTATAAGTAACGATAATAGAAAAATAGGGGTTTGTTGTGGTTCATACACATTGCTTTTATCAAGCACCCCTAATAACACAAATAATAAAGTATAGGTAACAAGAATAGGAGTACCTTGTACAAAGCAATGAATCTCAATCAGGTCTACTTCTTCCTTTTTACTTCATGTTCATATAGAACTCATGAACCAGTGTCGAAAAGTAGGTCCTAATGACATGAAGAGCAAGGTCCCCACCAAGTTCTTGAAAAGCAGTTGTAGTGTTAAACTCTGACTCCATAGGTAAGGCCATGGAATGCTCTACTATGATACTGTTCCTACTATGATCTTTATATCACTTAGATTTTTCCTTGGTGGTGAATCGAGATGCATGAAATGCAAGCCTCTTCTTTGAAGATGATGCAATGATAATATAGGCAACATCTAATAAAATATTGAGCAAACTTTGGCCTGAGAAATGTTGGAAAATGTTAAAAAAGAGCCTAATTGTGAAGGTCACAGTCACCAAAATATTCTCACTATCACCATATATTTCCTTTTTACTAGTGACTCCCTCAAGAATGGTACCAAAATATAGCTCTTAATGGTGTACAGTTTATAGCTAAATGATGAAGAAAGAGTAGTAAATAGGTTAAAAAATACAGATGACAATGGTTAAGGATGGTTACAGGTATGGTGAGAAAGAAAATTGCGTGAATAAGGGTAGATGGTGGCTAAAAATGTGGTTTAAAGTGAAAAGATACCTAAATCTAGCTAAAAACTAGGGATTGGAGCGAAAAGTGGGTGGTGATGATGATGAACAATGGTATAAGGGTAGAAGAACAATGGGTTTGCATAGGGGAGGCAAAGAAAATGAAAGGGGATTAGGGTTTATCAAAATGACATCTTTTTTCCACAAAAATTCAGGTTTAATGGTAAGTCACAGTGACTACAACGGAGCCATTAATATCCTCTATTGATATCCTATAGTTGCAGATCAATAAGGGCTGGAATAGACTATAATAATACCATTGAAAAGGGTCATTGACGGTTTATTCGTTTTTTTTTTCTATAGATTTCACTCCCTAAAATGCTCTAAATTACCCCTAACTTATAGACCATCAAAATTTATGGTACTGTACACCAAAATTGTTAACTAATGTTGGATCCTAAGGACTAAAACCTATAGAGACTAACTAAAGAGAGTTTAATCTAAGAAAACTAACTAATAAACCTAAGAATCCTTAATTTGGGTTGGTTGCCTCCCAACAAACATTTCTTTTATGTCTTTAACTAGAGAAAGCTATTGAGATATTATGGAGGCTTCAAATCATTGTCCCTAGTGACCTTTTCCTTAGTAATACATGTTAAATGCATAAAGAAGCCAAATGGGATACGTTACTAAAATTAGATTGGGCATCAACTCTCTTCTCAAAATTTTAAGTCACTAAGCTTGACCTTTCCCTTAATATTACTAGAAGCCTTATCACCTTAAGGTACATCCATTCGTACACTAATGTATTTACATGAACTAATCGTAGAGAACAACTTAGATAAAATAAAAATATTAAACACTGCATCTTTATTTTAGAGCTTAAAAATTAGTTTTACCTCTCCTAACATCCATTGTAGCTCCAGCACTAGCCATAAATGGCCTTCTTAAGATTATAAATATATCCTTATGCTCTTCCATATCTAGAGATAAGAAATCAATGGAAAGAATAAATTTTTCTACCTTGACCAACACATCCTCGATGATTCCTTTAGTATAATTAGCAAATCGATTAACTAAATGAAATGAGACTATAAGAAGCTTAGACTTTCCTAATCCTAATTGCTTGAAAAATATGCATAGGCATCAATTTGATGCTAATTTCTAAGTCCATCAAAACCCTATCTATTTTTAAGTAACCTATGGTGCATGAAATGGTAAAACTATCAGGATCCTCAAGTTTTGATGGTAACTTTTTAAGAAAAATTGCTAAGCACTCCTCATGGAACTTAATAGTTTCATACTCCTCCAAATGATAGAACTATTAGGATCCTTAAGTTTTGAAGGTAACTTTCTAAAAAAATTACAGAGCACTCCTTATGGAACTTGATAATTTCATACTCCTACAACTTCCTTTTATTTAATAAAATATCCTTTAAGAACTTTAAATAGGAGAGCATCTAACAAATGCCTCAGTAAATAGAATGTTAATGTGTAATTTTTTTAATACCTCTAAAAACTTCCCAAATTACTTATCCAAATGAGCACCCTTATGACATTAAGGATATGGAATCCTAGACTTCTATGGTTGCATATTAAGGTTAATGAATACACACCTCCTTGTCTTTTACAACTTGTCTTTCCTTCTTGCTCTCCACCACCTTTTCTTCTTGCTTCTCTTCTTCTTCCTTCTTATCTAAGCTCACACCTTTTACTTTTTAACCACTCTTCAAGGTAATAGCCTTAACATGCTCTTTAAAATTGGCTTCAGGAGTACAAGGTAGTTTATTGAGCAACCTCTCCTACAGCATCTATGCTATCTAGTTAACTTGAGTTATTAAGTTCTTAATGAAAGCCTTGTGGTTTTGCATCCTAGACTCATTGGTTTGGATATACTTCAATATGGTCTCCTTAAAACTAGGCTTCTTACTAGGTAAAGGTGCATTGGCTCTAAAATTAAGTGATGGGACTCTCTAAGGATTAGTTAGTGGTTTTTGTTAGTGGTTTTTATTAGTAGTTTTTTTTTATTAGTACATGAGAAGTTAGGATGATTCCTCTACTCAAGGTTATAAGTATTCGAGTACAAGTGCCTTCTTTACTTAGTAAAATTCCATATGAATTGGACTTAATTAAGCTTACAAGAAAAAATATTGGGTACTTAATACTCCAGGGATGTATGGAAGGCACCATTACAATTCTCGTAGACTACTTATCCTAACCCCACACTACTACCTACTTCACCCAATAAACTATTCGATTTCTTATCTAATACTTCCATTCGGGCTACTAAAGCTACGAAATTGTTGGCAGCATGGGCTCCATATATTTTCCTAAAGTGTTGCTCAAAATTATACTAAAGACTATTAGTGATCATTTCCTTAATTAGCTTATAAGCTTGATCTGGGGTCTTTCTTATCAGGTCCCCCCTCCCATGACAGTATTTATAGCACTATAAGTATAAATCTAATATAAAAGATATATGCTTATTACCATGTGTTAAATATATGATTAGGCTACTTAGAAAAGCATCTCCCTAAACCTATCTGAAGCCTCATATAAACTTTTATTCTTAAACTGGATAAATGAGCTAATATTGGTCTTTATTTTGGCTATCTTAGCTAGAGGAAATTTCTTAAGCGTGTCTTAGATAGTGATAAAACCAGACTAAAGGGTAGATAACTAGGTTTTAGCTTTATCTCTAAGAGAGAAGGAGAATAGCCTAAGCTTTACTGCATCCTTTGAAATCCCATTATGCCTAAATAGGTCACAAAAATCTAGTAAAGTCTCAACATGGGTATTTAGGTCCTTTAAGGCTAAGCCTCCAAACTTTGAGGCTTTAACCATGGAAATAATCCCATGAGGGATCTCAAAGTTATTTTAGTTAATCTTAGGTCTAACTATGCTAGCCAAAAGTCTACTTCTATTTCCCATAATTAAATCCATCATAGTCGGCTTGTTATGTTCTTCTTAAGGTTATGTAACTATATGCTCTTGTCGGTTCATCTCTAAAGGTTTAGTCTCTAACTCTAATTGATCATCACTAATTATTTCTACTTATACCTTATCAAAAGTGTCTAATTGAGTATCTTTTCTATGTTTACAAATTGATCTTTCTGATTCCAAATCAAAGTCAAACTCCTTAGTCTTTTGAGCTTGGGTATGCATGAAAAAACTAATAAAAGAACTAAATAAAACAAGAAATTAACTAAAGAAAGTAAAAAAATAATCAACGTTAAAACAAAAAAAATCAAAAGGTCAACTAATAAAGATTCCAGAAAATAAATCATTAAAATTCAACAAAAATGAGAAAAATAACAAAAATAGTAAAAATAAACTCTAGACCGGCTAACACTAATATATCTAGTATTATTGGTGTAAATCCCTAGCAATGGTACAAAAAACTTGTTAGTGATGTGGTCTACCTTACTAATATCTCAAATTTTACCTAAGACCAACCTATAGGGAAGTATACTTATCACAAGTAATATAATGGATCTAAATGAGCCTAAGAATCATCCCATAAGGATTTAAATATAATTACTAAGTCACCTAGATTACAATTATCTAGAAAAATCTCATTGATTAATTAATTAAACTAAAACTACTAAATTAAACTAAATAACTTTTAATTAATGAAAAGAAACCAAAATCACTTATGAAAATTACAAAATCCAAATCCATAGCTAAGGTTTTTAGTGTTCAATGATTTAATTGAGCTAAAACTTATTAGAATATCTAATCCAAGATATCTTTACTAATTCAACACACAGTAATAATTAAGATAATACCCTATCTCTATATATCTTATTTCACAGTTTGGTCATATAATGGACTTAAATGATAGGCTTAAAGATCAAGCAGTTTAATCCTAAAATTCTCTATTTCAAAATTAAGTCCTTCATAATTAACTAGAGTTTAGTCATTAATTGATTTAAAATATATTTTTATTGAATTTTCAAATTCTTAAGGAATATTTCTCATTTCCTTAGTTATATGAGAATTTACATAAAGTGACCAGCTTTTAAAGATAATTTAACACTTAATTAAACAAAGATTAGCATCCAATTTCTTGCAAAAATAACTCAATTAAACATTTACTAACCTAGCCTTAGCTGATAAACAATTTAGTTACACATATCAATTAAAAATATAAAGTATTAAATATAAAGCACATATCTATTGATTAAAATGAAAATAGGGTTAAATATAATGAACTAAAGAGTTTATAAAATACCATATCTATGAATTTTGTTCCTTAACCCCTTGGATCTTAAAAAGTGTCTTTAATCTCCAATACAATCAATTGAAAGCTAAAAACTTAAGCTAAAAAGAAAATTGAAGCAATAGAAAAAAGATTAAATATTGTTAGAAGATGAGTAAAGTTTATTGATATATACATCTCAATTAGGTCTGAAGTTAGTCATGGATTGAATTATCTAAAAAGTCCTTTGATTCCTTCATAGATCATGCTTCTAGAGACTTTAATGGCCTTGGTATTAGGGATCAATGGCACCATTATACTCTCATGTTAATCTACTATTTTAAATTATAGTATTTAATGGTGGTAGGCTTTAACATCAATGGCATTGTTTAAGGTCACATTAATCTCATCAGAAGACTATAACTATGGTTTTGATAAGATAATAATGGAATCATTAATGATATATGTTGCTCTTCTAAAAAATGTTCCACGTTTGATTCTTTTATTATAATTCTTTTAATTTTGGCATGAACCTACAAAATAAACAATTATACATATAAATTGGATAAAAATATATCAAAATAAGGATAAAAACATATCGAATTGCATCCTAAAACACTATAAAACACATCCCTATCAATATTCATCGAGACGCTACCTTAATTTACTAATTATGTAAATTCTCTTTCATAGATTGAAATAATACAAATTCATCAAAGGTATCAAATTTTCCTTGAAAGCAATTTAAGACACTTTTTCCTTCAATTTTAAAAATGTACAAACCTATAAGAATATAAGATGAATGATCCAAATCTAAATGTCTTTTGCAAATATAAGAATCATTCAAATTCAAACATTATCAAGATGCTATCATAAAACTAGAGAATTTAATAAGGAGAAGTCATCATTAAAAAAATACATCAAATATTGCATAATATTAATACTATCTACTATCAAACATTTAAAATGTTTTCAAACTTCTCAAAATCTTTTTAAAAATCCATAAATAATATATGAAAAATTCATTAAAATTATCAAACATCATCAAAACTTCAATACTAAAGCTCCCCTTTAATAAAGCAGCAATTTTTCCTCCATTTAAAATAAACAAATTTATAAGCAATTAAAAGAAACAATGATCATAACAGAGATACAAAAATAATTCAATATTCAATATTCAAATTAAAATTAAAAACCTTAATCAACATTCAAATATGCCACAATTCTCCCTTATAAAATAAATTTTAAAAACTCTTTCTATAAAAAAACGATATACACAGAATTTTACATTATTTTCAATTTTTTTCTAATCATCCAAATATATTCAAATAAGATTATTCTCAAATCAAATTAGGTTCCATAATTTAAATCATTGAATGTAAATTAATGTGATTATTTGCAACGTCAAGAAGCATCTTATTCATTTCATGCATTGAAAACATCCAATCATAGTATTGAAGTAATCATGTATCTCCTTTTTGTGTATCACTCATTTGTCTTTTCTTTTCTTTTCTTTCATAGGCCTACAAAACAAGATTTAATGGATCTTTAATACCTATATTGACTTAGTTCCTTGAGGGTTGGTAGCCTTTCTCCAAGAAACTAGTGAAACATTCCAACTACTTAATTTATCATAGCAAAATGTCTTAACATGTCCATGATGACCATAATAATTGCTTGGCAAAGTTGTATGGTTCCTAAATGCATGTCTATATACATATTTATGTCTTGAGTCATTATAGCTTATTGGTATATGGTATTGTAACCTAGGATAGGTATGTTGTCTATATTGGTGTGATGCATTTCTAGGTCTTATCTCTTTATGTGTTATTCTTTTAAGAAAATGAGGCCTAGCATGAAAATGAGAAATATTTCTAGATTTTTGTACATTCAAATAAAGGGGGGGTATGAAAATGAGATAAACCAAAGGCCCTAAAGGCTTCATTTTATGGTTTTATAATTTTATAGAAATTATGTCTAATCTTATTCACGTGCATTCCTTTCCTAGATTTAGGTCTAGATTCATATATAAATGCATGATATTGACTCCAAAGTTAGGATTTAGAAGTTGATGCATAATTTTATACTAATAGCCTAGGTACTTTTTCTTTAACAAATATGGTCATACTACTTGATGGAGCATTATCGTTGATAAATCTTAGACTACATCTATCATTTGAAGGTTTTTGGCCACTATGCCTGCATTTTAGCTTTTCTTTTCCCTTAGTAAATTCAGACAATGATTCCGTGATGATTTTTATCTCTTTTCTTTGTGATGCATTCTCATCTCTTAATTTTTTTCTCATTATAATCCATATTATTTAATTCTACTTATTTCTTCAAGGATGCATTTTTATCTATTAATTTTGACATATCACTATTTTCCATATTCTTTGATTTTACTTGTTTATTTAAAGATGCTTTTTTATCTATTAATTTTGGCATATCACTATTTTCTATATTCTTTGATTCTACAATGCTATAAAATTCATTTTTCAATTTTTTTATTCTTTAGTTGACATGCATTTAGAAGTTTTAATGTTTCCTTATACTTATAAGACAACCTTTTCTTTTTCTTAATCATTGGATCTAAGGGTTTAACAAATTCGTAGGCCAACTCATCAATATAATCACCATCATCACTACGAGAATTTGAATATATAGGTACCTTATCATTATTTATATAAGAATTGGATAGTACCTCATCACCTGGAAAGCATATATGAGTCACTTCTTCATACACAAACTCCTCTTCTTCATTTTGACTTATACTTTAACAGGTATTCTACAAAATGTTCCATATTTCACGACTGAATTTACAACTCAAAACTCGATTAATTTCTTACCTACTTAAGGTACATAGTAAAGTATGTATAACTTTATTGTTAAAAGAAATAAGCTTTTCATCCATACCACCCCACTCAAGTTCATCTTTGGGTACTATGTTCTTTACATTATCTATAACTATTGTTTTGTAAGGGCTTAAGTTCCATTCTCTAAAGAAATTTTTTCATTCTATTGTTCTAATATCTAAAATTCTTTCCATCAAAATAAGGGGGTCTATGTAAACTATCAAAATACGTCATAACCTTATCCTTACTATTTCATCAGAAATATTCCTACATTGGTCCTTGTCCTGATACCAATTATTGATCCTTATGTGGCACCTAAGAGGGGAGTAAATTAGGTTTCTCTAATTTTTCCAAGTTTTTCATCTCTTTTATTCCTAATTAAAAATTCCCTCTTAATATAATTATGGAAACTAAACAATTTAATTATCAAAGTACTTAAACTAAAATTATATCTGAAATTATAAACAATTTAATAAACAATTAAAATGTGATAGCTCAAATAATATGCTAAATAATAATATGATGTAAATAAAATAAATTGAAAAATTAAAAGAGATAGGGAGAGAAGGAGCAATCTAAATTTATAGTAGTTTGTTGTCAACTCCATACCTACATCTAGTCTCTAATCCCTTATTAAGAATTTCACTATCAATATCAATTATAATGGCTTCCTTTTTTCATAAGCTTTAAGGTAACTCTTACAATGACTCACTTTTTCTATAAGCACAAGTGTAACCTTAATAAGCACTCACTTTTTCTGCAAATATAAGTGTAGCCCTTTACAATTTTTCACTCTCAATTATACCACCCCAAAAAATACATTGAAAAATATGTTACTCTTGACTAATCCAAATATTTAAAAGGGGCAGATAATATAAATTGAATGCATGCAACAAAAGCACACTTGAAATCACACCAAACCTATCCAAACTTGACAAAAAAAACTTAAAACAACTTGTTTCACTTGTATATATATTTCTTCACACTTGGATGCCTAAACAATGATGGAAGACACCTATTTATAATGAAAAATCGGCCTACTAGCCATTTATAACTATTATGCAATGTTAAAAATTATTAAATTCATGTTTCCATTGGTTTTTCCTTATTAGTACGCAATTCCCACAGACACCAGTCAACTAATCTAATATATCGGTTGACTAGTCACTATTAGGTTGATACATAATACTTGACTATTTTAGCATATTTGAGCATATTGGTCAACCAATCAAACCTTTTTATCGCTTTATGACATATATAAGACATTTTTTCATACAACCTTTAGCACATTCAATCACTATAACACATTCACACAACTTAACCACAAGTCTTAATACGTTTATACACATTCAATCAATCTAACCTCAAGCATTATCCTAAATTTTTAATACTTCATTTCACATAAACTTTAACACATACACATTATACTAATTCCTTATAGTTAGTATTGCCTAACTTAAACATAAATATTACCTTCTCTTTTTATTTGAAAAAATGTTATTACCATCATTTACATTTGAAATAATACATTCATTACTTTTAAGTCATAATTTATGATTCCTATCACATCATTGACTAATGCTTAATAGATTATGGCTCAGCCCATCAATAAGTAAAACATTATCAATTAAAGGACAATTGTCCTAACTAATTTTTTCAATGCCAATTACCTTATCTTTGTCATTGTCTTTGAGTAACGAATCCTCCATCCTTGCTTTTGAATATGATGAATTGTGATGGGTCATTGGTCATGTTTCATGAACTTCCACTATCAACATTTATTTCTCCTCTTAATGTCCTATAAAACAAGAAAATCATGTAAATTTAGGTACCCACATCATCTTAGGTCCTTGCATGTCAACAGTATACTTGTCTCTACCTCTTAGTGAAACATCTATAATTATATCGTAGAAAAAATATGATACATATATATGATAACCATAATATATGCAAAGCCGTAGAGTATAAGTCTTATATACATTCCTATAACTGTTTCTTGGCTTAAATCCATTATAAAACCTTTGATCAAATTTTTATATAAGCTAAGAGAAAATCTTTCTATCATTAAATCGATGTTAGGCAAAACTCCTAAGTCTTAGAGTGTACATGTAGCCTAGGTTGTGATCTATTTGTAGTTGCATTTTGAACTTCCCTAGGAGCACATTCATCTTCTAAGTTCTTTCCCTTTATAAATTTGTCTTGCTAGTAGATGCTTCTTTTTCATTACTATTTTCTAAACCATATTTATCATTTCCTATTTTTTGAGTACTTAGCATTATTTCTAATTTCTCATTTCCTTTAGTAAATTTTGCAAGTGTTTTCTTAAGGGACTCAATATTTTTATTTAAGGTTATATTTTCATTTACTAATCCATCATTATCTTTGTTGATAAAATCTAAGTCTTACTTAAATCTTTCATTTTCTAATTTACATTCTTTTAACAATTTCAAGGATTCATTATGTTTATCATGTAACTTCTTCTTTTATTTAAAATCCAAATCTTTCACATATTCTAGCAATTCTTCATATGTATATTCAATTTGACATTCATTTTCACTATCATAAGAATGGGAAGAACTTATCTCATTGTGTGCCATAAAGTAGACGTTTGTTATTTCTCTCTTTTTGGAGTCACTTGATTCATTCCATGCTATCTTTAACGCTTTCTTTTTTGGCTCAGTATTTTCCTTCCTTCCTTTCTTTTCTTTCTTTTCATTTTCTTGAAGATGTGGGCAATGTGACCTTAAGTGAACTTTTTCACCACATTTAAAACATGTCATCTTATTAAATTTATTTTTAGATTAGGACTTACTGTCTTTTCTATAGATGGGAGCCTTCATTTATATAAGTTTTCTTAGACCTCTTGTGATAAACAAAAGTGTTTCTTCTTCTTCGCTTCCATACGAAGTTTCTTCCATTACCCTTTCCTAATTTCTTATCATTTTGAATGCCATGTTCTTCCTTTTGGGTATAACTTCCTTGACTTGAGTCTCCTTCAACATCATCTCATATGTTAACAATGATCTAATAAGCTCGTCAAGAGGGAGAACATTAAGGTCTTTTTCTTCTTGAATTGTCATCACCTTAACTTCCCATGACTTCAATAGAGAACTAATAATCTTCCTAATAAGTTCAATATTCAAATAGATCGTACCTAGACCCTTTAAGGCATTAATAATATTATTAAAATGAGCATACATAGTTGAGATATTGTCATCATATAACATTTAAAAAAGTTCATACTAATAAGTGAGCATGCTAATTTTAGTCTTTTTTTACTTGCTTTATACCTTCATGTGTAATTTCTAGTATGTGTCAAATATTGCATGCAATTTTGCACATAGAAATTCTATTAAATTCTTTCATGCTTAGTGCATAATATAGAATATGCATAGCTTTACTGTTTAGAGAAACTAATTTCTTTTCTTCATTATCCCACTCTTTTTCTTTTTTAAGCATTAATTCATTTCCTACGAGTTTGGAAAGCATAGGGGTCTTTTGTGAAACCATAAGCTATAAATATATACTTTCACCCATCAAGTAACATCTCATCCTAGTCTCCTCTGCATTAGAAGAGGGAACAAAGTTGTTTATCATGTCTGTCGTAAGATCTTTTCTCACTAAATAATTAGATTTAAAAAAATTGTGAGACATAAACTTTGATACTAATTATTAGCCATATATGGCAGCTCAGAGAGGGAGAATTAGGGGTTAAAATTTTTTTTCTAAGTTATACGACCTAAGCTAACCCATTTATTCTAAATACGAAAACTAAACAACAATTCTAATTCACTAAATAAAACAATAACAATTAATTAAACAATTAAAATAAATGTATAAAAGTAAAGGAGTAAGGGAAAAGAGACACAATATATTTTATTCTAGTTTAGAGCTATCCATTTTCTCCTACGTCTAGTCTTCAAAACTACTTTTCAAGATTTTGTTCCACTATTAAACAATTATATTACAATGTTAGAGTTCCTTTTTATGGTTAAAGGATAACCTTTCCTCTCTCTTTTTTTCCTTAGGCTAAAGAATAACCTGACTTTCTCACTAACAACTCTTAAAGGTATTTTCCTTGGGCTCCCTTTGGTATACAAAAGAGGTTCGTTAGAAATAAATGTAAAAATAAACTCTTCAGATGCCTCACACAAGAACATATTATACAAAAAATCAAAAAACTTAACTTTGAGACTCAAAAACACTTGTAAGAATGTTTAAACCAATTCTTAAATGATAAACACCTATTAACAAGGCCTATTTATACACAAAAATTCATTTATAGCGATTGTCTAAAAGATACATAACGTTATAAAACAATAAATGTTTTGACCGTTGCAAAACTAGTTGTTCCAAAATTAATGCTTTGTTTTTTAATAGATCAATTGATGATATCTATGGATCGGTCGATTGACCTTCGTTTGGTTGACACAAAGTCAGCCCAATCAACTCCAAACCAATTCAAACTTAGCCAAATTCAACTCTAACCCTAATTAAACATATTCCAATACGTACTAATTAATAAAATATATTTTACACAACAAAATTTGATCAAAATTTCCAATTTCCTTAACAATAATACTTCCACCTTTTATCTTATCATATACCCATTAATTTTAATTCATACAATTTAACCAACACACATAGTCATATATTCACATACAAAGCATTCATTTATAAATCAAGAGGAATTTCTTCGATACATCAATCACACACAACCTCTTGATTATGTAATCTATATGCATTTTCTAAATCATGTATGCGAATATCATGAAAGAGCCTCTTAAATAATCAAAACAAATTAAAAAAATTATAATAAAATTAGATAAATAAATCTATATTAATAGTAATTCCCTTCTTTAATGACTTGAGTTTTCATATATGATCTTCATAAACTCTAATTAAACTCCAAGACTCCTTAAGTGAATTTACATGTGCTTTGCCTATATACTTATCTTTCAAAACACTTCAATATAAAAATTATTAGAAATAAAATCATTTTGTCATCATTAAAATAAGGTGGAACTCCCTTGGTTCAATAAGAGCCTTTATAAGTCAATCTTAATCCTAAAATTATTTAAAATTTCCCTTTTAATAAAATCAATTATACCTCAAAATGTGTTTCATTTGCTCAAGAGTTCATAAGATAATAAGATGAAGGATGTCAATGAAAACCTTCTTGAAAGTTTTATAAACAAATCATAACTGAAACCTTATTGGATTGAGAAAACAAAAATTGAACACTAACACTTGCATAAAAATACCAAACAAACAGTAAAAGCTAAAAAAAATAACTTAATGAAAGTTTCTTACTTTCTCTTATGCTTAAAACAATTTGAAAAATCTCATAAAGAATGTTCCCCTTAAAACTTCTATTTATAGGGTTCCTAAACTAAAAATATCGTCGGAATATCAAACTAGCTATTAGACTCCAAAAACTTGTTGTTACAATATCTAAAAATATGCACAATGATGCACCACAATGATGCCATTTATCACTATTATTATGACACAGTTCAAAACTTGAACTACAATGATAGGGATAACATAGAATAAGCTCTCTAGATTTAACGACGCGATAGCACTAATAACTAGGGAACAACTAGCTTAGGCCACTAACTCGCAAGCTCGGAAAGTGTCACCTAAAGGATTAGAATTCTAGGCTAAATTGATTAAGT
>JAOXYD010236933.1:0-31043 GCA_028565735.1 Pinacopodium congolense | reverse complement strand
TCTTTAGGGCTAACAATTGGTATCAAAGCCTAGGTCTCACACTTACTTTAATTTCTAACGAAATTGTGAGTAAACATCTAACATGGCACATTTTCTAGGGTCATCTAATCAACAGGCTCAAAATGTTAGTAGAGCACCATTTTTTTATAGAAATGATTACTTGCATTAGAAAAAAAGGATGAATTTTTTCCTTCAATATGAAATTGTTAATGTTGGTCCTAAATGGCACCTAAGGGGGGGTGAATTAGGTTCTACTAAAAAATTAAGCAAACACACAAGAATAAAAATAAAAGTAAATTTGTGGAAACAAAATAAACCAGTATAAGACAAATAAGATAGATGAACTTGTACTTATTAAAAATAAATTAAGTGATATAAAAGTTAATTCAATAATAACTTACAAACTCCTTTTTGGTTCAAGGATAAGCTCCTCTTCTTTTTCAAAGCTCAAGAATAATCTTTTGACAAGTTCTTTTTGCAGGCTCAAGAATAACCTTGAAATAGTTCTTTATAAAAGGATCAAGAATAACCTTACAATGACAAAGAAACTACTCACTCGTAGAGCGAACTCAAATCACACAAAAATTGATAAACAAAACACACATATGCACTTTAATCTTAAACTTTTGATTAGATGCTCAGACTCGTGACTTTTTTCTTCTTTCTTTGCTTAATCAACCTTTTATACTAAATAATGTGGATTAGGAGTCGTTGCAGCATTCATCTCTAAAAATTAATTCTTTGGACCGTTATATATATTTTCTTACCATTGTGAAAGCTTTCTATTCATTGAGCAATATAACTGTTGTGCCTTGTTTGATCGACCAATAGGCCATGTTTGGTTGATCAGTCTTCTAAATTTATTCATTCGGTCAACCAATAGCCATTTTTCGATTAATTGGTCTTCATTCGGTCGACTAATCTCCAAGTTCTATCTCATTCATTTGACCAGTCCATATTATGTCGACCGATCTCCAAGTTCTATCTTCATTCAGTCAATTGGTCCTTCTTCGGTCGACTAGCCTTTGGTAGTCAACACTTCGTATCAGTGTCCTTTATCACTTAAACATCTTCTTTGCAACATGCCTATCTTTAAAAACACTTAAAAAATATTAGTAGAAATGGTGTTTTTTCATCATCAAAATCGAGTGGAACCTCCCTTGATTCAACAATCTCCATATTTTTATTAATGACAAAACCTAAGTGATTTAAACAACACAATCAATTGAATGAATTCAAACAACACATTCAAATTTCAATATTCATATCTCACTAACACCCATTTACTTCATGCATATCTAACTTTCCCTAAATTAAACGAGAATTCAAGAACAACTCCCCTTTAAAAACATGCATAATTCTTCTCCCCCTTTCTGGAATCAACATAAAAGGTGTAAACATAACAATCAAAGAGAGAGACCATCGATCATAACAATTTATCTTCTAATAGTACAAAAACGATCTTAACACAACGGTTTAGTAAAGATATCCAATGTATCAACAAATTCAAGTTCAATATCGCCATTTTGCACATGATCTAGAATAAAATGATATTGAATTTCTATATGCTTAGTCCTAGAATGTTGTATGGGATTTTTAGTCAAACAAATCCTACTTGTATTGTCACATCAAATAGGAATTCGAACAAGATGCAAACATAATCCCTAAATTGTTGTCTAAGCCACAATACTTAAGTGCAACAACTATCAGCGACTACATACTTAGCTTCTGCCGTTGACAATGCAAAATAATTTTGCTTCCTAAAAAATTATGAAACTAGTGCACTTCCTAAAAAGTGGAATGCACTAGATATACTTTTTATATCCAAAAAACCACCCGTTTAATCGACATCAAAATATCCAACCAAGTCCAAAGATACATTTCTAGGATACCATAGTCCTAAATTTAAATAACCACATAAATATCGCAAAATGCATTTAATGGCTAACAAATGAGATTTCTTATGAGAAGATTGAAAACATACACACAAACAAACACTAAACGTAATATTTGGATGACTAGTAGTTAAATACAATAAACTTCTAATCACCTAGAAAGAGTTTTACATTTACCTCTTTTCCATCTTCATCTTTATTCAACTTGGTAGATATGCTTATAAGAGTGCCTAAGGGCTTTGATTGATCTATGCCAAACCACTTTAGAAGCTCTCGTGTATACTTTGATTGACTTATGAAGATACCATCTTTCATTTGCTTGATTTGGAGTCTGAGGAAGAAATTTAATTCTCCCATCATGCTTATATCGAACTCCCTAGTCATATACTTAACAAAATATTCACACAAATGTTCATTAGTAACACCAAAAATAAAATCATCTACATATATTTGAACAATCAACTAATCATTTTAATCCTTCTTAATAAACAATGTAGTATCTACTTTCCCCTTTTGAAAACCATTTGCAAGTAAAAATGCACTTAATCTATCATACCATGCTCTAGATGCTTGTTTTGAAACATACAATGCTTTGAAATTTTTAAAAATGTCTTCGAGTGCATCATGTCATTCAAACCCAGGAGGTTGTTCAACATACACTTATTCTTGAATAAAACCATTTAAAAATGCATTTTTTACATCCATTTGAAAAAGTTTAAAACCCATGTGAGATGCAAATGCAATAAGTAGTCTAATAGCCTCTAATCTAGTTACGGGAGCAAACGTCTCATCATAATCTATTCCCTCTTCTTGGTTATACCCTTTACCACCAATCTAGCTTTATTTCTCACAATGTTACCTTGTTCATCTAATTTATTCTTGAAAACCCATTTTGTACCAATGATAGGATGGTATACGGGTCTAGGTACTAAAATCCAAACCTTGATTTGCTCAAATTGTTCTAACTCCTCATTCATAGCTAACATCCAATTCTCATCATCTAAAGCTTCTTATATATTCCTAGGTTCAATCTTTGAAAGAAAGGCAATATGAGATAAATTAAATTGAGATCTATTAGTCACCCCTTCGTAAACATCACCTATAATTTGGTCGGTGGGATGATCCTTCGTTTACCTCCCCTTGGTAGCTCTTCATGTCCTCCTTCTCTACTTAGTTTAACAATTTGTGATATTTGTCCATTGTCTTCAAGTGAGAGATGTTCTAATCCCTTGCATCCATCGACATCATCAAACTCAAGTATTTTCTTTCTTTCGAAAGGATTAGTTTCATAAAAAAGAACGTGCATAGATTCCTCAACAACATGAGAGTTCTTGTTATAAACTCTATATACTTTACTCGATAAGGGTATCATCAGAAAATGCCTTCCTTTATTTTAGAATCAAATTTTCCACAACTATCTTTAGTATTCAAAATATAACATTTGCAACCAAAAACTTTGAAATGACTAATTATTGGTTTCTTACCATTCAAAAGTTCATAAGGAGTTTTATCTAACCTATGTCTAATATTCACTATATTGATGACATGACATGCACATGCAACGGCTTTGGCGCAAAAATATTTTAGTAAATCATACTCATTTAACATAGTTCGTGCCATTTTGTGTAAAGATCTATTTTTCCTCTCTACTATACTATTTTGTTGAGGTTTCCTAGGTGCAGAAAAATTATGTGCAATGCCATGATTATCACAAAAGCATTCAATCAAATCATCTTTAAATTTTCTACCATGATCACTTCCAATGGATACATGGATAAAGACTTTTCATTTTGAATTTTCTTTTCAAAATTAGCAAAAGGTTTAAAACATTCATCTTTTGAACTTATAAATAAAACCCAAGTAAAACGACTAAAATCATTAACGATAACAAATGCATATGATTTTCCTCCTAAACTAGCTACTCTAGTAGGATCAAATAAATCCATATGAAGTAATTCAAAGGATCTAGAAGATGTTACCTATTTCTTGCTTTGAAATGAGCTTCTTACTTGTTTTCCCATTTAACATGCTCCACAGATTTTGTCTTTTTCATAATTTATACTTGGAAGTCCTCTAAAAAGTTGTATTGAATTAAGTTTTGTGAGAATATCCATACTTGTATGTCTGAGTCATCGGTGCCAATTCCAAGTGCATTCATTTAAGGAAATTAAGCAGTTATCTTTAAGATTAGTAACACAAAATAGATCAACAATGTAAATATTCCCTTCTTGTTTCCTAAGAACCCGACACTATCGTTATCTATCTTAGTGACAACACATTCATCCCCTACGAAACTAACCTTGCAGTTCTTATCACATAATTGACTTACACTTAACAAGTTATGTTTCAAACTTTCAATAAGTAAAACATTATCAATTAATGTACAATTATCTTACCTACTTTTCTAATGCCAATTACCTTACCCTTGCCATTATCCCCAAACGTGACGAATCCTCTATCCTTGCTCTAGAAAGTGATAAATTGTGAGGGATCCCTAGTTATATGTTGTGAATAACTGCTATCTACGTACCATTTATTTCTTCTCTTATCCTACAAGACAAATAAAAATAATTTTAAGTACATATCTTATCTAGGGTCCTTAGATGTTAGTATAACTAACTCATACCTTTTTAAATATAAATTTAGATAAAAATTACATAGAAAAAAAAACAATCACAACTTTGAAATGTGGCCAGAAATTTAACACATACAGTTAAAGCAGTTAAAATTCCAAGACAATTTATGAATTATGATAGAAAACAAAGTTTTTGACATATCAGTCGACCAAACCAGCTATATCAGTTGACCAAACACTTAAACTTTATCTATCGGTCGATTGGACCTATCCATTAGGTCAACTGAACTACCTTTGGTTAACCGATGTCAGTCGCTCGATCAACCGAACCTCTAAGGATGGTAATAAACATATAAATAGTAATATATAAACCATAAACAATTGAAAATTAGGAAAAGAACAACTATCTAGTTTTTAGAATCCATATAGTTTTTATCTTATGAAAGTGGTTGTTTTTGTAACCATTTGAGATATTGTTTAAACGGTCATAACAAAAATAAGAAACATGTCCATGATAGCCACAATACGTGTAAAACAATGGACTGTAAGTCCTATATGCATGCCTATTGTCTTTTCTATGTCTAAGATCATTATGAAAATTTTGTTGAATATGTTGCCTAGGATGCATGAAGGTCCTTCTATCATTAAATTGAAGTTGGGAGAATTTTTTAGGACTTGATGTATATTTGAACGCATGATGCTTAGGTTGTTGCCTATTAGGTGCATTTTGAACATTTCTAGGAGTATATTTGTCTTCTAAGTTCTTTGCCTTCACAAAAATAGTCTTACTAGTAGATGCTTCATTTTTATGACTATACCCTAATCCAAGTTTATCATTTCCAAGCTTTTGAACACTTAATAAAGTATCTAGTTTTTCTTTTCCCTTGTTGAATTTTTCAAGTGATTCCTTGAGGGATTCATTTTCTTTCTTTAAGATCCTATTTTCGTTTGCAAGTTCATCATTGTCTTTATTAATCAAGGTCGTATCTTTTCTAAGGTCATTATTTTCTTATTTATATGCATCTAATTCTTCTAAAGCTTTCTTGTGCTTATCATGGAACTCTTTGTTCTTTTTAGTTAATTTTTCCATATGTTCTAACACTTCTTCATGCATGTAATCACATTCATCTTCACTAGGTAGAGAACATTCCTTATTGTGCACTATCAAACACATGTTGGTTACTTCTTCTTCTTCGGAGTCGATAGATTCAGACCAAAAGGCTTTCAATACGTTCTTTTTCTTAAATTCCTTTTCTTTCCTCCACACCTTCTTTTCCTTCTTCTCACTTTTCATTCTTCTTCTTGTAAGTGGGCGCATTACGATCTCAAACGTCCTTTTTCACCACATTCAAATCATGTTGTGTTAGATAATTTATATTTTGAATAAGACGTACCTTTTTTATATGTTGAGGCATTTCGCATGAATTTCCTTAGCTTTCTTGTGATGAATGTGAGCTCCTCATTTTCGCTTCCAAGCGACGATTCCTCATTATCTCTTTCCTCCTTGTTTGTAACTTTGAAAGCCACATTTTCCTTCTTTGGCGCCTCTTGTTCCTCTTGGATGTTTTGCATCCTCATCTCGTATGTTAAAAGTGAACCAATAAGCTCATCGAGAGGAAGTGTGTTGAGATTCTTAGCCTGTTGTATTGCCGTCACCTTTGTTTCTTATGTCTTTGGTAGGGACATCAGAATTTTCCTACATAGCTCAACACTATAATAGGTCTTACCTATACCTTTTAGTGCACTTATAATATTATTAAAACGAGCATACATTGACAAAATAGTCTCATCATGCATCATATGGAAAAGTTCATAGTCATAAGTAAGCATACCTATTTTGGTCTCCTTAACTTGATTTGTACCTTTTTAAGTAATTTCAATAGTGTGCCATATATCATATGTAGTTTCACACATTGCAATCCTATTGTATTCTTCCATGCTTAAAGCATAATATAAGGTACACATAGCCTTACTATTTAAAGATATGGACTTCCTTTCATCTAGGTTCCAGTCACTCTCTTTCTTTAGGATTATTTCATTTCCTATGAGTTTAGTAGGAATTGTAAATGATTGAGTTACAATTGTCTATAAATCAATATTTTTTTCCATCAAGTAGCATCTCATCCTATTCTTCCAATACATATAACTATTTCCATCGAAGTAAGGTGTTCTTTATAGATTGTGTCCATCTAAGCTATATCAGGAACCTACATAATTCATAAAAGGTGCCATTTGAACTTTCCTCACAAAATTGTTAGAATTTACAATCAAAGTGAGACTTACGCTCTGATACCAATTGTTAGTCCTAAATGGCACCTAAGGGGGTGAATTAGGTTTTACTAAAAATTTAAACAAACACACAAGAATAAAACTAATAATAAATTTGTGAAAGATAAATAAACTAGTATAAAACAAATAAGATAGAATGAACTTGTATTTATTGAAAAAAAATTAAGTGATACAAAATTTAATTCAATAACAACTTACAAACTCCTTTTTGGCTCAAGGATAACATCCTCTTCTTTTTCAAGGCTCAAGAATAACCTTTTGACAAGTTCTTTTTGCAGGCTCAAGAATAACCTCGAAATACTCCTTTTAAAAGGATCAAGAATAACCTTAGAATGATAAAGAAACTAAAGTGTATTTAAAGAAAATCAAAGGTTTAACATGTATTCAAATAAACTAAAGTGCAAAAACAAAACTTTAAAGGGAAAAACAAGAAAAAATATCAAAAGATTAACTAAATCCAACAAATTATAAGTTATAATCTATCTAGAACATAAAATAAAAAAAATTTCCAACTACAACCCAAAAGCTTAAAATAAAAAAAATAAGAGAAAAATAAGAAGAAATGTATGTCTATCAAAAAGGGAAACGAAACTAATGAAACAGCCTTCTCTCAATCCTTAAATATGTCAAAAAAATAGGGTTTGTGATGTTTAGATGTGCAAAAGTCTTCATTGTCCTTAATTTTTTTCATTTTCAGGACATTCAATAGTAATTAATGTTGCGGTCTAACTCTACTATAATTTTTAACTAATCCAACCTAAACTAATTCAAAGGTAAGTATGCCTTATCAACAAGTAGTATAAAACGGAGTAAACCGAGCATCGTACCCAAGAAACACAAATGTAAGAATATCATATTAAACCAAGCAGAATTCACTCAGAGAACCAAAATTTTAATTGATGTAAATAGGGAATTAAAACTAACAATGGCAAAATAATAAAAATAAAATGAAACTTGAAAATGTTTAACAATTAAGACTTATAAAAGTAATAACTAGTTAAGGTTTCGGAAATTGATCACTTAAAATGTGGGGTGATATGAACTAGGATCTACTTCACACAAGCAACATATTAGTAATTGTCATAGGAACATCTTATCTCTTTTAAACTCAAATTACCTACTTTGACCCGTAAATAACGTGGAATAAAAGGTGTAAAAATCAAGAAGCCTGAATCTAAGTTTATTAAATTTATGAATCCGCACATAAGACTCTAAGGTTTAGTCCACTCTTAAATTCAAGTATGATGCACAATTGATTTTCCAATAATTGAAACCCAATGTTTATGGAATTCTAATGACCTAATATTCCAACTTGGTTGATCAAGCTAAATTGGATAAAACAATCACTCAAGCAATGAAAAATAGCATCCACCAGATCTGTTCTCAACTTAAATACTCTCCTAAGCTCAACCAAAGTAGATTACTCACATATATTAATCAATTGACACAAATAATATATCTAATAAGGCATGTTCATTAAATAATATATGTAAAAATATCAAAACAAGTGAAAAATGAAAATGACAAAGTTACAGCACAAAGATGGTCACTCCCTACTAAAATCTATCAATTCCCATCACTTGAATGCTCCTCCAAAGCCAAATCATGAACCAAAATCAGAATAAAAATAAAATAAGAAAAACTAGATGAAAATCTAAAACCTATGAGTGTTCCATTGAATTTGATCGTGCCTACCCCTTTTAGGTGACAAATTTTAAGTTTCTATACCCCCTTTCTATTTGCTAGTGTTCAGAAGGTTTTCCTTATAATTCGGATTATGTTTTCCCTTAATATGTTCAAATACGATGTGTACATTTAGTAAAATGACCCCCTCTTTAACTGGAGATTATAACAATGTAGACTACAGTTTTAGTTCCATAATCGTACTTCAACAACAGTTCTTTAACCATTAACGACAGCATTGAAAAACTCCATCACTCGTCATTAATGTTTTGTTTTGCATAATTCCAACTTCATTTCTACTTCAATCCTCTCCTAATTTCTCTAATATGCTCCAGAATCATCATGCACCTAGAATCATCAACAGTATCTTTAAATTAGAGTGGTTTATGCATTAAAAATGTTAAAACATAGCAAATCATATATCAAAACCAATGTATTTTTAACTCTTAACAACACCCTATACTTGAATTGTTACTTATCCTTAAGCAAATCACTTAGGCACTCAAAAGAACATCTTTGAAGGATGATTAAAGGATAACTGGACATATCAACATAACTTATACAAACAAATATGGAAAATATCATCCAATTCAAGGTTGATCATAGATTAGCACACATGGTCATTATATAGAAAAATCAACTCCTCAAACATAATACTAAAGATCAAGAAATTCACAAAGTATCAATATGTAAGCATAAATTGATCTTTAAGTTAAAATCCTTTAACTCATTTAACCATGAAAAATCCTCTAGAAGTGCTATGCAATCAACTATTCACATTAGATCACAATTATACTCAATTTACCTCATGCCTTCTCTAAACTTCAAATTAAGTCACAAAAATCAATCTTATATATAAAATGAGCAAAAACACATTTAGACACCTTATCAATTGAAAATTTTAAGGTTGATTAGGAGGTGACTTGATCTTTGTAAATGTGAAAGTAAATACCTTGTCATGAACACCCTCGATTACTCAACTAGGCCACCTCACACCAACTGGTTACTAACACCACTCATTAACTTCGACCTTTTTATAGTATAAAGCTAGTGCAGTGAATTGTTGCTCATTTTATTCATATTTTTTTTATAGTGAAAAGTGCATTCTACATATAAAACATCATGGTGATCATCAAGTAACATTTTCCAAAGTCATAATTCAAACCAAATGTCCATGTTCATCAATATTCATAACTAGTTGCATAGACTTTTAAATTCACTTGAATAATTGAATTCGTTATATATATATATATATATATATCTTAATGTCTATTCTAGGTGAACACAAAAAATCCAAACCAAGCCTTTTTTAACTTAACATTACATAAAAGGAATCAATTTCACCATATATTCACAACCATAATTAAGAAAAGCCATGATCAAACAAGAATTAGTTCATACTAACTATACTCATGACATGCATTGCAACAAGATCTACAAGTTAACATTTAATCAACCTTAGCATGATTTTCACTAGAATGACTAAGTTAGCTACATAAAGGCTTGTAAAAATTCAAGTGTACATCTCTTAACAAAATAAACATCTCATTTTCCCCCCACACTTAATTGTAACATTGTCCCCTATGTTCATTATATCAAAAGTAGTGAACATAGGAAGGAAAAGAGAAAAGAAACTCTCTTGAAAAAGAAGATCCAATATTTTAACTCGTATCCCTTTGAACAAAACCTCTAAAAGAACTAGTAACCACTAAAACAAAGGAAACATCAAACAAAAACGCAACGCAAACAAAATGAAAATAGAAACTAAATCTTACGCCCTACAAAAAGAAAAATAACTATCAAAAATCAATGAGGAGATAGGGAAAGCTCTAGAAAGAAGAGCATTTCGCCTATATTCTCCACCCAATTGGGCATATATAAATTAGCTCCCTAACCATTTACCTTAGAAGGTGTTTCATTGTCTCTGTTTACCTCTAAAACCCTAAATGGAAAAACCTTAATTACTTCGAATGGACCACTCCACTATGGCTTAAGCTTTCCTAAAAAGAAGAAGACAGGAGTTATAAATCAATACCTTTTCACCCACCTTAAAGTTTTGGTATAAGAGCTTCTTATCATGCCATCTCTTTACTCAATCCTTATATAGCTTCGAGTTATGGTAAACATCAGATCTAAACTCCTCAAGCTCATGAAGCATCATAAATCTTTTGCCACTAGTACAAGAAAAATCAAAATTAAGAAATTTAGTGGCCCAGTATACACTATGCTCTAACTCAACAAGAAGATGGCAAGCTTTTTCATATACTATCTTAAATGGGGACGTGCCTATGGGTGTTTTAAATGTGTTCCTATATGCCTAAAATGCATCATCTAGCTTTAATGATCAATCTCACCAAGAAGCATTGACAGTTTTTTTAAGATTTTTTGTAATTCCTGATTGGTGACCTCAACTTACCCACTAGTTTAGGGATGGTATGGTGTAGCAACCTTGTGAATCACTCCATACTTAGCCAACAAATCATCAAACAACTTATTACAAAAATGAGACCCCTATAACTAATTATTGCCTTAGGTGTGCTAAAACATTTGAAAAAGTTCCTTTTTAAGAATCTAACAACACCTTTAGCCTTATTGGTAGACAAGTTTTTATAGTCCACTACAATAAAAATGTATTGATTAGAATATGACTTAAGGAACGGTTCGTTAAGTCATCATCCCAAACGTTACGACATCACAAACTAGAATGTTGGTTAAAAGGCATGTCATTCTTCCTACTTATGTTTCTAATCCTCTGACATCGATTACAAGACTTGAAAAATTCATATGCATCCCTAAATAACGTGAGCTAATAGAAACCACACTCTAAGACTTTATACAATGTCCTAGATGCCCCATAATGTCCCCCAGCCTCTCTAGAATGACAATTATGTAATATGGACGACGTTTCTTCTTCAGGAATGTAACACCTAATTATCCTATCCAAAACAATCTTGTAAAGTAAAGGGTTATCCCACAGATAGTGTTTTACCTCAGATAAAAATTTCTTCTTTTGAGAATATGAAAAGCTAAGAGGAAGGATATTACTAGCAAGCTAGTTAACATAATCTACAAACCATATAGTGGTTGTCATAGCCATTAGATTCTTATCAGGAAAGGTCTCCCAGATGTCCTTATTGGTTGCGCTCTCTATGGTATCTTCATCTAGACTCGACAGGTGATCAACTACGAAGTTCTCAGCCCCCTTCTTATCCTTAAGTTCAATGTCAAATTCTTGCAACGGTATAACCTAATGAATCAGTCTTGGTTTGGCATTGAGTTTTTTCATTAAATACTTCAAATTTGTAAGATCAGTATAGATAATGACTTTTGATAAAACCAAATATAATATAAACTTATCAAAAGCAAAAATAACTATTAACATCTTTTTTTTATATAATGGTATAGTGACGTTAGGTACTGTTCAAGGTTCTACTTACATAATAGATGGGGTGAAAGAGCTTGCCTTATCATTGAACCAATATAGCCCCCACTGCAAAATCACTAGCATCACATATCAATTCAAATGAAAAAGAACAAACAAGAGATACAATTATAGGAGCATTCACAAGTTTATCCTTTAACAATTGAAAATATTTCATATAATTATCATCAAAATCAAACACAACATCTTTTTCAAGTAACTTAGTTAAAAGTCTAGCAATTTTTTAAAAGTGTTTTATAAACTGATGATAGAAACTAGCATGGCCTAAGAAACTCCTAATGGATTTATTGTTGTTTGTTGGAGGTATTTTCTTAATGATAGTTATCTTGACTGGTTCTACCTCTATGCCTTTACTAGAGATTTTGTGACCTAAGACAATGCATTCCTGAACTATGAAATGACATTTTTCCTAATTAATCACTAAAATGAGTATCTTCACATTTGGTTAAAACATTCTTTAAGTTCTCGAAGCATTCCTTAAATAAGGTGTCAAACACAGAGATGTCATCCATAAAAATCTCAATGCAAGTTTCAAAATGTTAGAGAAAATAGCCACCATGCATCTTTGAATTGCAGCTAGAGCATTACATAAACCAAAAGGCATATGCCTATATATAAATGTACAATAGGAACATGTAAAAGTTGTCTTCTCCAAATCTTTCGGAGCTATTGAAATCTGTAAATAATTGATATATCCATCTAAAGCACAATAAAAGTTATATCTAGTTAATTTCTCAATTATTTGATGAATAAAAGGCAAAGGAAAGTGATCTTTTCTAACTGCATCATTCAAATTCCTCTAGTCTATACACATTCTCCATCAAGTTACTTTTCTAGTGGCTATCATCTCATTGTTTTCATTTTCCATAATAGTGGTGCCTCCTTTCTTTAGCACCACTTGTACAGAACTCACTTAACTAGAATCATAGATAGGATAGATAATATATATATATAGAAGCTTTACTACGCATCTTTTACCATGATCTTCATATGTGGTTTAAGGCGTCTCAGGGACTGCACGAACGTCTTGCTTCCATCCTCCATAAAAATGTGATGCAAACAAAAGGAAGGGTTGATACCCTTTATGTCCACAATGGTCCATCCAATGGCTTGTTTATGGTCTCGAACCACAATCAAAAGCTGCTCCTCCATGGTATATGTCAAAAAAGAAGAAATAATAACTGGTAAATTTTTAGGTGGGTTTAGATATACATACTTTAAATTACTCGATAAGGGTTTAGGGTTAAGAGATGGAGGTTCTTCAATCGGCAACCTAGGTAATGGCTTAGCTAGTTTTGGAGTGGCTTATAAGTTCTATATTTTGTCCAATATGCTTACTCCAATTTAGCTCTATGATCTCCCTCTTGCAACCGATAGCCTATGTCTCTAAGCATTCCTTGTGTTTCCTTATCAAATAATCCTGCACAAACAATAGAAGAATATCAATCTTAGTAAAATATACATTAATGTAATTATAAGAGTCAAGAGTAGATGAATGCTTCACGAAATCAAACACATCAAACACAAATTCTTCATCTTAAAGTCTTAAGATGAGCTTTCCATACTGAATATCGATGATGGTCCTTGCTGTTGCCATGAAAATTCCCCCTAAAATGATGGGAATGTCTCTATCTTCCTCCATGTCAAAGACTAATAAGTCCACCAAAAAGATGAACTTGTCCAACTTCACCAACATGTCCTTGATGACTCCCCTAGGATATGTGACAAAGTGAAATTATGGTGGGTTTAGACTCTGCCAATCCAAGCTTCTTAAAAACAGAAAGAGACATCAAGTTTAATGCTTGTGTCAAAATCCATTAATGCCCTATCTATATGTAAATTACTAATAGTATAAGGAATAGTAAAACTCCTTAGATCCTTAAACTTTGGTGGCAACATCTTCATTAATATTGTCGAACACTCCTCATTAAACTTTACAGTTGCGTACTCCTCAAGCCTCCTTTTTTTAGATAAAATTTCTTTCAAAAACTTAGTATAAGAAGGCATATGTGATAAGCCTTAGCAAAGAGAATGTTAATATGCAACTTTTAAAATATCTCAAGGAATCTACCAAAGTGTTTATCTAATTGTTTACATTTTAACCTCAAAGAATAAGGGATCTAAAGTCTTCTCGAATTAGTGATAGGATCAGCAAATAACCTAGGACAATCCTCCTTTCAGGTGATTCTTTTGTTTTCTTGTTGCTTGCTTCTTGACTTTCTCCTTCATTACTCTTCCTCACTTCTTCATCCTTTTATTGCTCCTTAATACCCTTAAGCTATCTATATCTCTTTAATGAGATTGCCTCTATATGCTTTCTCGAGTTGGCCTCATTAGTGCTAGGCAATGGACCCAGAGTCCTCTCCTTTAACAAATTCACAATCTAGATCACCTAATTTTCCAAATTTGTGATACAAGCTTCTTGGTTCTAAATCCTAACCTCAGTGTTAGAGATGTACTTTGTAAGTAGTTCAATATTGGATTTCTCTAGTATCATGGAAGCCTTAAATCTTGGATATGGCTATCTCTAAAGATTAGGTGGTTATGGTTGTGGCTGTGCCATCTGATGGTTTCTTTAAAAGAAGTTAGGGTGATTCCTTTACTAAGGATTGCAAGTGTTGGAGAATGGATCCCCTCTCTGCCTATTATAATTGCCCATATAATAGACCTCTTCTTACTCCTAGAAAAATGGGTTCCTATCCTAACATTCTGAGGATGGACGACAATCTCCACTATAATGCTCATACATAACCTAACTTCTCATAGATGAGCTTGCTCCTCCCTTGACATTGTGCATCAAACTATCCAACTTCTTTGTAAAATCCTCCATCTAAGCTAATAAGGCCACTATATTATCCAATATATGAGCATCTTTAGGTCATTTATGATGCCTTTTTATGTGATACTAAAAGCTACTAGTGGTAATCTCATCAATCAATCTGTAGGCTTGCTCTAGTGTCTTCCTCATTAAACTAAGTCCTGCTGTTGCATTTATGGTGCTTCTAGTCGATGGTGTCATTCTTGTATAAAAGGTGTTGACCTACTACCATTTAGAGAATCCATTACTAGGGCACTGTACCAATATATCTTTGAACTGTTCCCACACTTCATATAAACTTTTATTCTTGTACTGGGTGAAAGAGATGATTTCATTCTTCATCTTGGCAACTTTAAAGGGTGGGAAGAACCTGGCTAGAAATTTTCTCGTTAACTCATCCCATATTGTGATTAACCCTAACTTTAAAGTTCCCTTAGAGAAAATGAAAATAATTTTAGCCTCATAACATCTTCTAAAACATCATTCTATTTTGAATAAATCACAAATGTCCAAAAAAGTCTCCAAATGGGTGTTTGGACCTTTTAAGGGTAATCCTTTGAATTGTGATGCCTTCACCATAGCTATAATACTGTAGGGAATATCAAAATTATTCGTTGTGACCCAAAGCCTCACAATGCTTGGAGTGGGTAAGTTATTATGTGCCATAGCTAAATCCATCATGTTTTACTCCATTCTCTCTTCAGGAGGCTATATAATCTCTTCCTCACGTTGCTCCATCTCTGCATACTGTGCTCTACTCTCAAGTTACTCTTATCTATCCTCTTCTTTTATTTTACTACTATTAGCCAATCTAACTTCCTTTCGCAACCTACGAGCAGTTTTCTCAATCTCAGTATCAAGTGGCAGACTCCTAGGCTTTTGACTACGAGTAAGCATAAACAAAAAGAAAACAATAAAAGCACTAAGAATAGGAAATAAAACATACTAAGATACCACAATTAACTAAAATAAGCAAGTGAAAAAGGAAACAAGAACTAAATCTGAGTCAATCAACGCCATCTAAACCTAATATCTCACATTTAGAATCCCCAAAACAGTGTTAAAACCTTGATGCAGTCTAACTCTACTATAATTTTTTACTAATCTAACTTAGAGCCATTCAAAGGTAAGCGTACCTTATCAATAAGTAGTATACAATAGAGTAAACTGAGTATCATACGCAAGAGACCCAATTGTGAGAATATTAGATTAAACTGTGCAAAATTCACTTAGAGAACCAAGATTTTGATTGATGTAAATAGGGAATTAAAACAAACAATGGAAAAATAATAAAAACAAAAAGTAACTCGACATAGTTGAACAATTAATACTTCCAAAAGTAATAGCTAGTTAAGGTTTCAGATTTCAATAGATTGATCACTTAAAACATGGGGTGATATGAATTAGGATTTACTTCACACAAGCAAAATATTACTAATGGTCATGGGAACAACTTATCTCTTTTAAACTCAAATTATCTACTTTGGTCCATAAATAACATGGAATAAAAGGTGTGAAAATTAAGAAGCCTAAAATTAAGTTTGTTAAATTTAGGAACCCTCACACAATACTCTAAGGCTTACATTCAAGTATATTGCACAATTGATTTTCCAATAATTAAAAGCCAATGTTCATGGAATTCTAATTACCTAATGTTCCAACCTAGTTGATCAAGCTGAATTGGATAAAAATAACCACTAAATCAATGCAAAATAACATCCACTTGATCTATTCTCAACCTAAATACTCTCCTAACCTCAACCAAAGTAGATTACTCACACATATCAATCAATTGACACAAAGAATATATCAAATAAAGCATATTTATTGAATAACATATGAAAAAACATCAAAACAAGTGGAAAAATGACAAAGTTACAGCACAATGATGGCCACTCCATGCTACAATTTGTCAATGCTCATCACTTGAATTCTCCTCCAAAGCCAAATCGTCAACCAAAATTGAAATAAAATAACAGCAAAAACTAGATGAAAACCTAACAACTATGCGTGTTTTTTTTAATCTAATTGTGTCTACCCCTTTTGAGTGATGAAATTTGAGTTTTTATCCCCCCCTTGGTGTCTGTTAGGATTTGGAACTTTTTCACTATGATTAAGATGATGTTTGCCATTAATATGTTCAAATACGATGCATATAAACAGTAAAACAACCGCCTCTTTAACTGTACAAAGGCATCATTTTAGATTGTCATTTTAGTTCTAGAATCGTACTTCAATGGTGGTTCCTTAAAAATTAATGACACCGTTGAAAAATTCAGCTCCCACCATTAAAAAACTCCATCAATAGTAGCTCTCAATTATAGTAGTTATACGTTAAAAACAATAAAAACATAACAAATCATGTGTCAAAACCAATCTATTTTTAACTCTTAACAGTTAATAGTCCTTCAACAATGTCGTACATGACCCCTATTGAAGGGTCTATAATGTAGGCAATAATGGTCGTTCACTAGATCATCAATGCCAATGTTTAACAATGTAGAAATCACCATTAATGGGTCCGTCCAGCAACCCTCTTCCTCAATTTTACTCTAATTCTTCTCCAAACTTGGCCCTTTCAATTAAACTTTATGTTTTATGATCAAATCGACAATTCAACTCAGAATGAACATAAATTAGGCATTTTTATATCAAAATTGGGGTGAAACTATATGAAATCACATATCAAAACTAAATATATTGCACCCCTATCATAAACCACTGTTGGTTTTCTGCCAAATTCATCCATATTCACTCTTTTTAATAGTTAACTTTTAAATTAGATGTAAATCTATAAATTAACCAAAATCAAGCATGAATAGAGAAAATTTATAAATAAATATTGATAAAATCATATGAAATCATGACTTAAACACCGATATAATACACTATATCAATTTCCCTATACTTGACTAATTACTTGTCCTCAGGCAATAATCAAAATACCTATTCAAAAATCTCAACTAGAAGCTAAGCCTTAATTGAGTACATCAATTAAAACTAATGTAATTAGCATAGCTAGCATCTCCTAATTCACTCGAATTGCCAATTATAGTGAAAATATGTAACAAAAATAATTTTTACACATAATCTCAAATCTCCAGAAACTCATATAGACAATCATGTAAACTTTCCTAACTTAATTTAATGGCATGTGCATTTTATGCTTCATCATGCCTTAGTTTCATTATTTCTTCATAATTAACTTAGACAAGTGCATTTTATGCTTCATTTTAACATGGTAAGTGCTATTTATATGCCTTCTTTCCTTTTTATATAGATTCATTATTATCATGCTTAAATTGATTCAAATACTTAAAATTTTAAAATTTTGACTAAAATTGAACACCTTATTCATATTCAAATAAAAACCCATATAAAGCTTCATTAAGAATTTGATAATCATGCAAAAATAATAAAATTCATAAACATAGTTCATAACTATAGTTAAGAAAATTCATAAAAATCACAAATAAATTAATACTGACTATACAAACAATATTAATTAAACTAAAGCATGATAGTTGACATTTAGTTCTCTAACAAAATAGTTTCAAATGAGATCTCCAAATAAGTCACTATTAGATTCACAATAATTAAAGTGTAAGTATAGAATTTGTTCTTAGTCCACCCCCTTAAACTTAAGGTAAACATTATTCCTAACATTCAAATAATAAAACTAAACATAAAAGAGAGAGAAAATGGACTAGAAAAACTCCTCTGAAATCATTAAGCCAATAGGCTCTAATTAAGGTTAGTGCAGCTTCTCTACTACCTAAGGTGCATTGATGCCATATTGGCTTAAAAACCTACAAAATTAAGAATACACTATCTCAAAATACTTAGCATAAGAATTTAATAAAAATTTAAGAAAATAAGATCAAGAAAATGACATAGATACTAAAAGCGCTAAAGTATAAAAGCATCACAGATAAAAAGTGTAGTTGCCTCCTAATAAACACTTTTTTATGATATAATTTTAACCCCTTTTCTTACTTAAGGTCTGTGGGAGGATTGAAAAAGGCATATGTAGCTCATTTCTCTGTTGGATCTCATATTATATACGGTTTTATTTGATGTCCATCTACGTTAAAGGCCCTGGTCTTCTCACTTTACACCTCCACAGCTCTATAGGGAAAGACTTGATGCACTTGAAATGGTTTAAACCACCTCGATTTCAACTTAGCTGAAAAAAGTTCCACTAGAGAGTTAAAGAGAAGTATCCAATCTCATTTATGAAGCTCTTTATGAAGTGCCTTTTTTTAAGACAACTCTTGGTACTCTCCTTATAATCTTAGCATTCTCATAGGCATTTAATCCTAGCTTATTAAGCCAGTGTGGTTAAAGTAATCATCATTCACCAATAACCTTTAAGTCAAAATTAAGGATTTTGATTACCCAATAGGCCTTATGGTCCAATTTAACAAGAAGGTGACAGGATTTCCCATCGAACCACTTAAATGATATTATGCCAATAAGAGTTTTATAAGTAGTTCAATAAGCCCACAATGTATCATTTAATTTCATTACCTAGTCTTTTCTTAGCGTAGTGATTGTCTTCTCAAGGATACTCTTTATTTCTCGATTAGAGACTTTACTTCATAATGAATTTTAGGGTGATATCGCAGAGTAAATTTATATGTTACCCCGCACTTTCTTAAGAGAGCCTCAAACTATGGTTCTATAAAATTTTTCCCCCATCACTTATAACTCTAAGAACACCTAACCTCAAGAATATCACTTTCTTATAAAGCCTTACTACAATCTTAACATCATTAGTTGGTGATGCCACAGCTTCTACCCATTTAGACACGTAATCCACTACTAAGTATATATTCATTACCATAAGATGATGGGAAAGGGCTTATAAAATCGATTCCCTAAACATGAAATATCTCTTCCTTTAAAATGCAGTTGAGAGGCATCTCCTTCCATCTTAAAATATTTCCAATCTTTGACATTAGTCACATGAAGATATGTACCTATAAAAATCCTTTAAAAGAGTAGGAAAATAAAAACTTTTTTAAAGAATCTCAACAGATGTTTTCTAAGATTTAATGTGACCACTATAAGAAGAAAAATGACAATGAGAAATGATATTCGTCACTTCATCTTCTAGTACATACCTTCTAAAAATTCCATTCTTGTACCATTTAAATAGAAAAGATTGATACTAATAGTAGTATTTAACATTCAAGAAGAACTGTTTCTTTTAGTGGTAGCTCAAACTAGGTGGTACAGTTCTACATGAAAGGAAATTCATGAAATCTGCATACTATAGAGCTTCCAGATTCAAAATGGCAAACAACTAATCATACTCTATTGTTTTCCATTTTGAAGCCATTTTGAAGGGTAACTCTTCTTCTCTGTTCTCACTTACTCTTGCTTTAATCTAGAAAGATATTCTACCACTAAATTTTGGTTCCCTTCTTATCCTGAATCTCTAATTCAAATCTACAAGAGAAAGATATATCTGATAAATCTTAGCTTGGCTTCCTTCTTTTTTAATTGGTACTTGATGGCTGAGTAGTCTATATAGACCATGATTTTTTACCCCAACAAGTATGACTTGAGTTTATTCATGGGAAATAACACTACCATTAGTTCTTTCTTTATGGTAGCATAATTCACTTAGGTTTTATCTAATGAACAGTTTGCATAATAAATGACATGCACCTTCTTGTCCTTTCTTAGCCTTAGAACTACCCTAATTGCATAATCACTTACATTGCATATAACCTCCAATAAAAGATTCCAATCTAAGGTTGCATAACTAGAACAAATATGAGGGCTTCCTTTAACCTACAAAAGGCATCCAGATAATATTTGTTGAAGTTATAGCTTCCATCCATAAGAAGTAAGTTAACTAATGGTTTATTCAATTTTTGGAAAATCTTTAGTAAAATTCTAGTAAAATCAGTATGGCCTAGAAAACTCCTCACGCCTTTAACATCAATAAGTGGTAACATCTTATTTATTACTTTAACCTTTTCCTTGTCAACTTCAATCCCTTGTTTGGGTACCAAAGCGTAAGAAAATTCCTTCCTTTACCATGAAATGACACTTTTCCAATTTTTAAACTTAGATTGAATTCTTTATATTGTTGCAGCATTTTAGAAAAAAAATGGTTATATATTCATTAAAATTAGTTCCATATGCAAAGAAATTATTAGTGAACAATTCTATAAGATTCTTAATAAAATAAAATAAAAAACCTTTATATAATGTTGAAAAGTGGCAGGGGAATTACAAAGACCAAAATGCATTCTTCTATAAGCAAAATTGTCATAAGGGCATGTAAATGTGATCTTTTCTTGATAATTATGATGAAGAAAGCTTTGGGAAACTTAAATAATTATCCATATGTCAAAAATGGGAATGCTAGCCTTTCAAGCATTTAGTCAGTAAAAGGAAGGGGAAATAATATTTTTAGATTGCTTTGTTCAATTTTATGTAGTGTTATGCACATTCTCCAACTTGTGACTATTCTTGTAGGTATTAATTCATTATTTTCACTCTTTATAATAGTTAACCCCCACTTTTTAAGAACTACTTAAACTGAGCTAACCAATTCACTATCAAAGATAGGATAAACTATCCCAATATTCAATAGTTTGAGCACTTGGATAGACTATCCCAACATTCAGGAGTTTGAGCACTTCCTTTTAATCTCCTTCTTTTATATTAGGGATCAATCTTCTCTAGTTCTTAATAGAGGATTTATGATCATCTTCCAACATTATCCTATGCATACAAATAGATGGGTTAATACCTTTAATATCGTCTATGGTATACCTATTACATTTTGATGTTGTATAGGAACTTTCAACAATTTTTCATTTTCAAGTTCACTAAGGTTTGTATTCACTATCACTAGTTATGTAGAGTTAGTTCTAAGAAACTTATTCCTAAGAGTTTAAGGATGAAGTTTAAGTTCTACCTACGAATTATTATTTTCTATTTCACTAGGTGGGAATTCATCTTTCATCAAACATTCCCTAAATGGATTGTCTAGTTCATGCTTGGCTAACTCCCCTCTCACAGCTTAGTCAATCATGTCAATACTGTAATAAAAGTCTCCAAGATAGGAATATTTAATAACATTTAATAAATTAAATTTAACTTTCTCATCATTATCACTCAAGAAAATTTTAGGGTTAGGAATGGGCAATCTACTTTACTCTGGTAGGATCCTCGGCATCCATATAGGACCCGTAAAGAGCTTGCTACTCCTCAATAAATCATTACCTTAGATCTACTAATAGGAACAAGACTTTAATCCATTGTTAGAGGCAATAACTAGTACTAGGATACTAACAATAATGAATTCATCAAAAGCCTCACAACTAATCCTCTGAAGTATCTTCCAGATAACTTGAAAGAGGATAAACTACAGTGGTTTCCAAGTTGTTCGAAAACCTATACAAACTTATCTACTTAAAAATACCTTAGACCTCGCCCCTCCCTATGAATCCATAGGAAAAGCTAGTTTGGTACCAAAAGTTATCCTAAGATAAAGCTTTATTTTATGGCTTGCCTTTATTGGAAAGCTTCCAACAAGAGATAAACTAACCTACCTCCATACACCAGGTTTTTACTCTCTTTTCATGTCATTATTTAATTATAAATACTCAAGCATGGTAAGGAATGCTATATTAAACCACTTCCAAATAAATGCTATAAACCTCCCATCCCTTTTGGCTATATTTAAATGGTCTCTAATCCCTTCTAATTAAGGAAACTCATTCCTAAACTTTCTCGATATTAGTCTAGCTACCTGTGTCTATATTTTATGGTAAGAGCAAAACAACTGAACCTTTAAAGACTCCTATATGGATCATAGGAGCAACATCTCCAAAGCAGTTTCTCAAATCACATAAATATTGAGTACAAACAAAGATGAGAGTTAAATGTTATGTTATTATTCTAAGTGCTATTTTTATACTAACTTATTTTTTTGCAAGTCTAAAAGGTAACATATTAGATGCAACGTTGAAAAGGAAAAGAGTAAAAGGGAAACAAATACTGCCTTTAAGGAAGAGAGCAAGAGAAACTCAACCAAATATATTCCAAGCAAAGTAGGCTCAGATTTTTAAGAACCAAGATACTTCAAGTTCCCTTGACAGGCCAAAGTAGTAAGAGGCCAATGGAAGGACAATCATCAAAAAATTTGAGATTTAGTGAAAAGGAAAAAGATAGAAAGAAGAACCCAAAACAAGTAGAATACCAGCAAATAGATAACTCTTTTGTAACTAGGTGGAATAAGAAGAGAAGGATAGTGAGAAGATCCTCTATAAGGAAAGAAGCAGCACTAATAACGAAAGAAATAAACCTTATCATAGAAGATCTGTCAGAAGTTTTAGAATTTAAGATAATTAGGAACCTTATTGTTTAAATAATGCAAGAGGAAAGGGTATTGAATTTTGATTCGACAAGCAACCTTCCACTGAAACACCACCAGACTCTCTGTTAATAGATATCTTATCCGACAAGGCATTTTTTGAAGAAACTAAAGATCTAATCAATTTATAAAGAGCAACAGAGAAAAATATGAATGACTAGGTTAGAAGAGGAGAAGAAAGGAAAAAGGGCTAGAAGAAACAGTGTAAAGACGTCTTTTAAAGGTCAAGAGTGACATAGCTTCCTCTAGTAAATTAATATGATGCAGTTGTAAGTATTTTATTAGTTTTTGTGCTATATTGTATATCAGCAAGTTGCAGATATAACAAACATTACAAATTATAGATGTTGGGTTAAGCCCTTAATATGTAGTTAGTAGAGCATCTCTTTTTTATTTAGATGCTCTTATAAATACCTTATTCATGTCATTACTCTCTTATTTGGTTTGTTTTTTTTAGGTTGTAGTTTAGTTTTTAGTGGAGTAAGTTCCCACTTCTCTTATACAAATTCTTCCTTTTATTTAAAAAAATCCCATTCTTCACATCAATGACATCTCTAGTTATGGCTAGGAGAGACTTCCCGAGGACAATAGGGATTTAAGTATCTTCCCCATATCCAAGACAATGAAATCAGTAGGAATAAAGAATTTATCGATCTTGATAAGTACATCCTTCATTATTCCTATCGAATATTTAACAAAATGGGCTACCAACTGTAAAGTGATAATGGTGCCTTTGAAGTTTCCTATCTCAAAATTCCTCCAAATAGATAAAGCATGAGACTCACACTTTCCCCTAAGTCATATAAATCACGATTAAAGTTTATATAACAAATAAAATAAGGTATAGAGAAATTTTCAGGATTCTTAAGTTTATAAGGTAACTTCTTTTTAATTATCACATTACACTCCTCTATAAAGGCCATAATTTCATAATCCTTGAGCTTTGTTTCATTGGATAATATCTCCTTAAAAATTTTGATATAAGATGGCATGTATTTTAAGGAATCGTTAAAAGGGATATTAATGTATAATGTTTGAAGAATTTCCAAAAGCTTCTCGAACTGTTTATCTAGCTTTGCCTTAGCCAATCTTTAAGTAAAAGTTATAGGCAACTTGTAACCTATAGAAAAAAACATATTTGGTCTTCATTTTCTTCTCCTTTTTCCTCTCTATTTCCTTCTTTCTCACTTGGTTGCTCCTTCCCACTATGCTCTCTATCATATACCTTCCTTACTTTAGGGTTGTTTAATAGCTTACCTCTCCTCAAGGTTATAGCCTCATAATACTCCCTAAAATTCTCAGGATTGCCCAGTAATTAACTAGGTGGTCTAACAACAACATTAACATATTAAGCCAAATAAGCTTCAAGCGTCTTAATGTGATTAATAACTACATCCACCTTAAAGTTAAGCTTCCTAATCACCTTAAATGCTTCAATTTTTTTAACTTAAGCAATAAGGAAGTTCTATCAAAGAGACTCGAAGTTAAACTTTTAGGGAGGGGGATTAAATGGTTTAGATTGAAAATTAGGTAACTGTCTATCGTTTTAAGGTAGTGGGTTAAAGTAGCTTCTATTGGAGAGATTAGGACAATTTCTCCAACTAGGGTTATAAGTGTTAGAAAATGAGTCATTCTTTCAGTTAGGGTTATTAATAAAGTTAAGGGTCATGTAAAAATTGGTTCCCTAATTAGCAATCTACAACTAAGTGTCCAAAGGATCGATAGATATAATAAATGATATTAGTTGCACCGAAAGAATTAACATTCATATGGTCAAATTTTTTAGGTAAATAGTTTACCTTTACTGTTAGAAGAATTAAAGCGTCTAGTTCATACTTTACATGTAATTTTCTTAGGAGTGGCTTTTCTCACCTTACCATTGATAATGGTTTTTACCTATATCCTGAATAAGAGAACGCGCTTCATCTATTGTCTTATTCATCAAAGCTCCAATAGTAGTAACATCAACAAAAATCTTAGTATTATAGGTCATTGTTTTGTAAAAATTCCAAACTATTGGCCATTTCTCTAATCTGTGATATAGACAAGACCTTTACAGCTCCTTATATATCTCTCGAACTTCATATTAGGACTTTCCATCCTTATGGGAAAAATAGTAATCTAATTTCTTATTTGTTTGGTCTTGGCTAGAAGAAAATACTTAGCCAAAAATGTAAGAGAGAGTTTACCCTATATTATGATTGAACCTACTGCTAAAGTCTACATCCATGCTTTAGCTTTATTCCTTGAGGAGAAAGACAATAGCTAAAGTTTAATGGAATTTAAGGAGACATCATTGAGCTTTAGTGTGTCATATTACTTCAAAAATGTAGACAAGTGCAAGTTAGGATCTGTATATAGTAAACCTTCAAACTGGTTTTACTATACCATAGACAATAAGAAGGGCTTTATCTTGAATGTAGTAGCTTTGATGTTAGACCTTGCAATACCTGAACGATTGCCCTAGGCATTTTACGCAGCAAAATCCTTCAATGATCTCATATTTTTTATAGCCATCTTTTGCTTCCTCAAATTCCATATTCCTTTTAAGTCTTCTTCTCATGTGCAGCATTCTTTTAATCTTAGGATCTAGCTAAACAAGATTCCCCAAATTGTTGGAATTTCACATACAAAAAGTAGTCTGTAAAAGATAAAGAATAAAGAAAATTGAGTAAATAAATAATGAAACTCAAATAAAACAAATGAAAAAAAATATAGTGTCGTTATTTGAAAATATGTCAAAATTATTGCTAGACCATAATAATGACTCCAAAAAACTTGATTCTTATAATTGCAAGCATATGACATAGCTGTAGCTAGTACAAGTTGATCCTACAAGGGCTATTAGATGACTATTCATTATTAACAAACTTAATAAGTGAGACTAATGATTATAGATATTGAATAAACAAATAGAACAACTATTAGAACTAAATACTAAAGCAAAGTAATGGTCAAGAGTAAATAAATCTTTGAATTAATTAGATCCAGGGGAGAATTCTCCCAAGATTCTATTATATTCATTTTTTCTTTAACTCAACAAATTCCTCTAGTTTCTTGGACTAATAAGAGTTTATAACTTATACTATATTCTCTTTTAAGACATACTACCCCTATTAATCGGTTAGTCAATCGAAATCTCCAACTTAAGAATGCTTTAGCTTATTATATGAACTGTATTTATAGGTTTTACCTAAACCTAGGTTTAACCCAAACCTAGATTTAACCCTCTTTATCCACATTATGATCTAAACACATATCTCATCTCTTGAATCTCGATATATGAATCAAATATTGAATCTTCCCCTTTTGCTTCGTTGACTTAATTAATAAATAAATAAATAAATCACAAGAAAACAAGAAATTCATTAAAATAATGGTAAATTAAAGTATATTACATCTTATGTTCATCCTACCTAAATCTATATCCCAGTTTAGTTTATGTTAAACCAAGGGTGGTTTCACCTACATTTTAATAATGAAAAAACAATACAACTCATGGTTTTAACATGTTTGATGTGTTGGAAAAATAGGTGTGATGCAAACGTATTGTGGAGATGCATTTTAGAGCCTTAGAGTGTTAATGCATTTTGAGCCTTAGAGTGTTGAAGCCTTAGCATAAAACGGAATGGATGAAAAGGAGTTGTGAAAATTAAAGGAAAAAGGCTCAAAATGAAAATCAAGATAGAATGAATAGGTTATTATATTTGTAAGTTTTGAAGTAGTCTTATTTTGATCCACTCATTATATTGAAATGGATCAAATTATGCATTTTGCACTCAAGGTTATTGATTAAGAATATAAGATGCATAATCAAGAGGAATTATGTATAAATGGTTTTTAAAGAACCTTTTGATATGTTAAGATGTTTGTTGAAACTAGGTTAATGTGTATGGTAAAAGTGTGTGTAAAAAGTAGATTGACTTTATACTATATGAATGTGATAAGATTATGTGAATTGATTAAAGGTTGTGCGAATTGAAGTATTGGAAAATATTAGGATGAATCTTGAAGTTAGTGAATGTGTTAAAGACATGTGAAAAAGAGGTTAAATTGTGTGAATGTGTTAAGAGTGACCGAATATGTTAAAAAATGTATGAACAAAGTGTTGAAAAATGTTAGGATGTTTTAGAAAGTGTTTTAGAATGATTGGGAATTGATTAGGAGTAATCTGGATGTATCTATGTGAAAATTTTATGAAAAAAACTATTCTGGATGATGGATTAGTCAACCAATGTGTTGTTTTAGCATATATTGACCGATCAATGGTGTACATCGATCGACTAGTCACTGGTCGACAGATGCAATGTATTGGTTGACCGATGCAATGTACTAGTTAACCAATGCTTATGAGATACACACATCGACTACTATTTCTAAATAGGAAATTGAATATGTTGTATTTTAATATTTCCAAACATTCATAAATGGCTAATAGGACAATTTTTAACTATAAATATGTGCACTAAAGAGTGTGTAATGCATCCAAGAGTGTAAGAACACATATGCAAGTGAATTAAAGTATTTTAGGTGTTGTATCATGCTGCTGGTTAGTTGTTGTGTACGATGTAAGAGTTCCTTAGTGCATTCATTCTGAAATTTATTTGTGAACCCCTTTAAACAGTTAAGTTAGTCAAGTGGGATACTTTTAAGAATGTTATTTTATCAAGTGGCGATATTGCAAGTGAAAATATTTAAGGGTTACACTTGTGCCCAATGAAAAAGTGAGTGGTTATAAAGGCTACCCCATAACATATGAAAAATAGAGTTTTACTTGTTATTGAAGATAGTGAAATACCCAATCATGTATTGGGCAGTAGACGTAGGTGTGGATTAGATATCGAACCACTATAAAATGATTTATTCCCTTCTTCCCTATCTCACTTTATTTTCAAGTTTATATTATTTCTATCGTATCATTATATTTTATATTTAATTGTTTATTTTTCAAATATTTTTTATTAATTATTTTGTTTAGCTTCCACATTAATTAGATTAAAAGATAATTTTTAATTAAGTGTAATAGATTTAGAAAAATTTAGAAATACCTAATTAATCCTTACCAATTGTTGGTCCCTATTTGGCACCTAAGAGATAATGATTTAGAAATACCTAATTTACCCTTACCAATTGTTAGTCCTTATTTGTTACCTAAGAGATAATGATTCCTAATTGCATAAACCCTCCAAACCTTACGTGGAAGCTAAACAAAATAATTAATTAATAATGTTTAAATATTAAACAATTAAATAATTCCTATAACTGTTGGTCGACCTATCCAATATCTAAACTAGTTTTTTTTTTGGCGAAATTTTTGCACATAAACACATTTAAATTACTCCTAAACCTTTTCCAATCATTTCAAAATACTTTTTAATACATTGACTTACATTAAGAATATTTCCCTTACCTTCTCCTTACCCTTTCCAAGTTATTGTGAGTTCTACTATTTTTCTTGCCTTCTTTATTATTTTAAATTAGTGGTGGCAATTAAAAATTCACCAAGACATATGTAGCCATAATTACGCTAATGAGTTATTTCATATTTTTCTTACAAAGCCCATCACATGCCCATCTTTACAACTTGTTTATGAAATTGAATAACTTGCCTTCTTTCAACATGTTTTGCACATCCATTATCAAAGATATGAATTGTCTCATATTTGTTGGCCCTAGATGACACCTAAGAGGGGGTGAATTAGGTTCTACTAAAATCTTAAGTTAACTCACAAAAATAAATCTAACATTAAATTTGTGGAAGCTAAATAAAACAATTATTAAACAAATAATATGAAGAGTACTTGAGATTATTGAAATACAATAAAAATACCAACTTGAAAAATGTAACAAATTACAACTCCTTTTTGGCTCAAGGAAAACCAACTATTCTTTTTTAAGGCTTAAGAATAACCTTTAGGCAAAATCTTTTTACAGGCTCAAAAATAACCTCGAAATAACAAAGTAACTTCTCACTAGTAGAGAGAGAACAAAAATCTCACAGAAACTTGATAAATAAATAATCTTAAACACGTATACACCTTAAAATCTTAAGAAACTTGATCAAACTTATTAAGCTTGTATTCGATGTATTACTCCTTACTTTCCCCGTCTATTTATACTCACAAATAAGATTTATAGCCATTGGAGCATTAATCAACCCTTTTGTACCATTGTCTAACAGAAGTTTCTGTTGTATATCTTTTCTATCCATTGTGCAATGTGACCATTACGCTCTGTTTGGTGGACTGATAGGCCATGTTTAATCAACCGATCTTCTAAACTTGTTCATTCGGTCAACTCATAGACAACGTTCAGTAGACCAGTCTTTCTTCAGTTGACCATTCTTCATTCAGTCAATCGATCTCCCTAAGACATTCATTCAATCGACCACTCTACATCGTTCAATCGACCGATCCTCCTTCGGTTGGCCAATGCTTCCTTCAGCACTGTAGTTTAGTCGACCAACCTTCACGCTTCAGTAGTGTTAATATGTAATTGGTTAACTAGGCCTCTTCTTCTTCAACATACCTATCTTTAAACATACTTAAATAAAAATATTAATAGAATGGATGTTTTGTCATCATCAAAATCGGGTAAAACCTCCTTTAGTTCAACAATCTTCTCACTTTTTATGAAAAAACTAAAACGAATTAAATAGTACAATTAGCTCAACACGATCAAATTTCAAGATTCAAATGATTCAATTCTCACTAACGCCCCCTTACTCCATGAATATGTAGTTCTCGTTAAAAACATGCATACTCTTCTCCCCCCTTTTGGATTCAACAAAAAAGTTGTAAACATAATAGTCAAAGAGAGCCTATTGATTATACCAATTTCTCTTCTAATAGTACAAAAATGATCTTCACACAGCAATTTAGTAATGATATCCGCTAATTGATGTAATGTGTCAACAAATTCAAATTCAATATCGCCATTTTGCACATGATCTCCAATGAAATGATATCAATTTTCTATATGTTTAGACCTAAAATGTTGTATAGATTTTTTTGTCATATAGATTGTACTTATATTATCACACCGAATAGGAATTCAATCAAGATGCAAACCATAATTCCTAAGTTGTTGTCTAAGCCACAATACTTGAGTGCAACAACTACTAGCGACTACATATTCAGCTTCCTCCGTAGACAATGCAACAGAATTTTGTTTTCTACAAAACCATGAAAGTAATGCATTTCCTAAAAAATGCCATGCACCGAATGTACTTTTTCTATCAAACAAACTACCCACATAGTCGACATCAGAATATCCAACCAATTCTAAACATGCATTTCTAAGATACCATAGTCCTAAATTTAAAGTACCACACAAATATTGTAAAAAAATTTTAACAGCTAACAAATGTGATTTTTTACGAGAAGACTGAAACAGTGCACACAAATAAACACTAAACATGATATCTAGGTGACTAGCAGCTAAATATAATAAACTTTCAATCATACCTCGAAAGAGTTTGAAAGCTACCTTTTTCCATCTTCATCTTTATTCAACTTAGTAGATGTGCTCATAGGGATGCTTAAGAGCTTTGTTTGATCCATGCCAAACCGCTTTATAAGCTCTCTTGTATACTTTAACTAGCTTGTGAAAATGCCATTCTTCATTTACTTGATCTGGAGTCCGAGGAAGAAATTCAATTCTCTCATCATGATCATTTCGAATTTCCTACTTATACACTTAATAAAATCTTCACATAAACGTTCATTAGCAGCACCAAAAATAATATCGTCAACATATATTTGGACAATCAACAAATCACTTTGATCCTTTTTAATAAACAATGTAGTATCTACTTTTCCCTTTTGAAAACTATTTTTAAGTAAGAATGCAATTAATCTATCGTACCATACTCTAAGTGCTTGTTTTAAACCATATAATGCTTTGGATAATTTAAAAACGTGTTCAGGTGCATCATGTCA
>JAOXYD010236923.1:0-17452 GCA_028565735.1 Pinacopodium congolense | reverse complement strand
ATTCAAAAATAGACAACACACGGCGGGATGTTCATTCTTCAACGGTGCCATTTTGCCTCGGTGGCCATCTATTCTAAGGTGCAGACATGATTTTTCAGCAGATTCTTCATTAATTGCGGCTTGTCTTCTTTCTCCAGTTGCAGCTGTTCCCTTCCTATAAATAGAGGGTCTCTCTAGACATTTTAGGCATCAGATTTAGGAGTTAAACACCTTTGTTTTAGTAGTTTTTCATATCAAAGTAGTTTTAGGATGTTTTTCCTTTCAATCTTTTGTAGTCTAGGTTTTCAAGTTCATTTTAATTTCCAACAGCTTTAATCACGTTATTCTAAGTTAGATAACCATCTGGGGATGTGATTTGGCTCATTCTAGACTCTTAATTTTGTGTATTATTATTGTTATTTTGAATTAATCAAACTATTGTTGTTTCAGTTATATTTATTATGTCATTTGAATAATTGTTGTGATTAATGTTCAAATTCACTTAAGCTAAGTTGTTAAATGTGTTTAATGATGATTTATTGTGTTAATTTATGGTTAATGAATGATTAGTGAATTAATCTTTGTTTATTGAATGCTTAATGCTTATCTAGAACTGATCACTTAGGATATTGCTATCAGATAATATAGGATCTGACAGTCAATAAACATCGTGATTTAAATCATTGAAATAACCAAAGACATGGTTAATGATGAGGGCACTAGTCTTAGATTAAGATCATTTAGGATTAGAATTCTTAAGCTTTAAGCCTATTATCTAAGTCTGAAGCATAATCAAACATCAGGATAGGACCAATAGAGATAAGTCAGTGTCTTAACCACAACATTGTCTTTATTAAGTGAAGATACCTTAGATTTACCATGATTAATCCATCAATTAAATCATTAATCACCAAAGCTTAACTGAAAAATTTAGGAAAAGCAATCTGTAATTCTTTTATAATTCATTGGAATTTTTATAGGCTTTTTAGATTAGCTTTTAATTAATTATTTTCTTAATCATAAAACTGAGTGTGCTTTAGATAATTGTAATCCAATTGACCTACTACTTTCATCATATAAACTTCCTCGTGAGATTCATACTCGAAGTCTTAAATATACTCCACTTTATTACTTGGTTCGATCAGTATGCTTACCAAAAAGTTAGTCTCGAATTAATTGTTAAATTGTGCTTTGAAAGATAGATTAATTTTAGCTAATTTTATGTAAGACCAACAATAATCAAGTCTTTAGTGTCCTTGCTGGGGAAGTGAATTGTAATATTAGGGATATATCAGTGTCATTTAGTTTAAAATTTTTGTTGTTGTTTGTGTTGTTTTCTTTATTATATTGTGTGTTTGTTTTATGTTTCATTTGTCAATTTCTTTCTTTGGTTTTTTTTTTTGGTTGCCATCATTGTTTATGTGTTGGGATATCTTTTGGTGGCCTACTTGAGTTATCAAGAAGATGTGGAGGCAACAAAACCATGGTATAAACCTGAACTTGAAATTAACCTGGGTGATAGTTAGACAAATCAATTCAATTGGACAAATCAATTTAAATAATTTGATGGAACAGATACCTATAAATTTGAGGATTATCTTGACTACTCTCGATTTAATCCAGCTATTTTTGAATAATTTTAAAATAATCTTGGTCAACAGTATCTTGTGTTTATAGATGATTTTACCTCTGGTTGGATAGATTATCTTGATTATTCTTAGCGTAATAAGGATGCATTCATTTCACATTTAGAAAATCCTTATCGGCTTGAGCATGATCAAACAACCATAGGAGATATTTTAGAATCAATCAAGTGAATTAATAATGAAAAGTCAATTGAGCTAGTAAGTAAAAGTGATGAGTCTGGACCAACTTGAAAACATGCAAAGAATTTTTAGCACATGTTGAATTTGCTTATATATGTGTCCATAGTGCACTAAATTCTCAACTTTGGAAATTGTGTATGGGCTTAATCCACTAACTCCTTTGGATTTATCACATTTACTTGATGATGAGTGAGTAAATTTACATAAACAAAATAAGGTATATTTTGGGAAGAAAATTCATGAGAAAGCAAGGCAAAATATTGAAAGACAGATAGAGTAATATGCTACTCCAGTAAATAAAGGGCGAAAGAAAGTTAGTTTTTTGGCCTGGTGATTGGGATTGGCTACATATCCGTAAAGAGAGATTTCCAGTTCAAAGGAATTCTAAATTACAAACAACAGGAGATCGTCCTTTTTTGGCCTGGTGATTGGGTTTGGCTACATATCCTTAAAGAGAGAATTCCCATTCAAAGGAATTCTAAATTGCAAACAACAGGAGATGGTCCTTTTTAAGTGATTGCAAGGATCAAAGATAATGCATATAAGCTAGACTTTCCTGGTGAGTATAGTGTGGTTACTACTTTTAATGTTGTTGATTTATCTCCTTTGGATGTAGGTAATGATTCGAGGACGAATCCTTTGGAGGAGAGAGGGAATAACGAAAATCTAAAGGGTGTAAAAGCACAACACTGAATTATGATCCATTGACCAATAATGGAGGTCCAATCATATAACCAAAAGCTTAGAAGATTAAAGAAGCTCTAAGTGGGCTAATTCAAGAAATATAGGCTAAAAGTGGAATCTCTTATGAAGAGTTAATTCAATCATCAAAGTTTGAACTAGTTAACCTAATTCAAAAATGGTGCAGTACAAAGTTTTACCTTAAAAGTGTAATATGACAATAGAAATTTGAGTTGAAAAAAACTTCAAAGCGATAAGGGAAAATTTTAGCTTTTCAAATAATCAAGAATCACATTATTTGGAGATCTATAGCTCAAGCTATGGTTCTTGAAAGTTCACTTTCTAAGTAAATGCAGGAATAACGAGGCAATATTGATTGTTTGAATTTTTTTTCTTATTTTGGTAGGGATCTCTTACCATTTTTGAATTGTATTTTATTCCCTTCATTATTTTACGTATCTTTATATTTATTTTCTTATTTCATATCTAAAAATAAGAAAGTTAAGCTTATTATGGGATTCATTTTATTTTAGGCTAGCTAAATATTTCCAAATCCAAATTATAATTGGATTTCAATATGGTTTAGGGTTTTATGCCTTGCTCTATAAAAAGGCATGTCCTTTACTTGTAAGAGGCTACTTTTATCATTAATAACACTTTAGAGAGCATTCGCTTGGTTCTTCAATGAGTCTTTGAACTTATCAAATTTCAATTTGTTCCCTTCATAATTCAAACTTATCACTCACCTTCTTTTCTTATTCTTGAGTATGGCATCTACAATCCTTCTTATAAATTAGGTTCTTATTGAATACATAGACAAAGGGTTTAAGTTCATCTTATAAATATGATCTTATCTATTTAGATTCATCATAAATATAACTTTTTGAATAAAAAAATGAAGTTAAACTATGTATAAAAAAATTTCAGATTTCTAGACATACCATATAGGATTTCATACTATTTCAATCGATAGTTATAATGTTAAAATAGATATGAACAATGGAAAAAAGAGAATTTTGTACTAAATTTTAAATTTTTAATAAACAAAACTGAAAAGTAATTCATCTTGGGTAGTGATTAATGATATTTTTCTTGGTAAATTAATGCTTGAACTATTATTTTGAGCATCTATTCCAGATTAATGTTCCAATATCTTCTGATCATTTCCATTTGTTCTCACGTTTCCTCTCACTTTTGTTTTTCTCCCTTTTTTTAAAATGAAGAAAAAAAAGATAAGGTACCCAAAAAGAACTAATTGTTTTAACGAAACCTTTTGTTTTCCCATAGATTGAATGTTGATACATGCTTGAAGTGTTAAAACACCCAACCCCCCCACTTCTCCTATTTTCCACTCCGTCTTGGTTCCAAACTGTAAAAACCTCCCTCATTTTATCTCTTTAACATCAAAACGACCTTCTCGAGTCTCTTTTTGCGCATGAATTTTTTGAATTTGCATCATTCCTATGAGGCATGTTTCCTTTCTTTCTCTTTTCACTTGAAATTTTTGGTTTATTGCATGAGTTAGGGTTTGTTCATGGTAAAACAATTACTAAGAGAGTAGATGACGTGATTTATCAATATTGGTGTGAAATTAGGTAGTTTAGGTGTGATGAATCATGAAACAAACCTTATTTTCACATTATCCATGCATTATTGTGTTGAATTACATACTTTTTTCATTTAGGGGATACCAAAATTTACATGCCATTTCACTTGATTATGTGTTTTCACCATCTGAATTGCTTAGGTATTTTGCTTTGTTGATTATTAGAGGTTTAGAAACATTAATGGAAGATTAACATCTTATCAGTTCTTTATTGATTACAATTTTGAGCAATTACTTAAGCTTTAAATGTTAAGAGATTTGGATGGAATGCATTAGTTTTAATCGAGTTAAGAATAAGTTAAAATTATTTTATTGGGTTATTATGATATTAATCTCTTTAGTAATCCTTAAATTGCATTTAATTTACATATATGGTTTTCTCTAACATATTAATTTATATTTTTTGAATTACCATGTATCTTATTATGTAAGGTTGAATGGCTTACTTTTAGCTTACCTTTTGTCGACCATATGAATTTGGTTATTATTCCATTAAGTTTCATGTTTTTCATATGTTGAAACTCATTATACTCCTAATTGTGTGTAGTCTCATTTGTTCATTCCTTATGGTTGCATTCTCCTTTGATAGTTATGACTACTCAGAAAAAAAATTAAGAAAACTTATTATGATAGAGCATCCTCCTCATATAGCATCGGCATTGCAACTCATATCATCTAATTTCAAATGTCTTAGCTCACTTCCAAATTCAATGCATTGTTAGTAAGGCAGTTCGAACCTACTCGCTTCTTAATCTTTGAGGATTTCAAGAAATTGGGCTTTATTATTGACATTTGTCACTATTTACAAAAATCAGAATGGGAAACTTTTGTGGACATTCAAGTTTCAAAGTATCAAAACCTCTTATGTGAATTATTGACATCATTTGAGTTTAACAAGGATTTGATGGGATTGTACGCAGAAGATGTGATAAATTTTTAGCTAGGTGAGCAACAATTCTTCATGACACGTTGGGAGTTTAGTTTAGTGAAGTATTAGGGATTCCAATAGTCAGGTTCAAAGATCTACCAAAGATGAAAAATTTTCTATTACACTTCCTAACTTCAAGATTGGATACTCAATTTTGGAAGGAGATTGTTCATGGACAATTTTAGCCTAGTGTCAACAAAAACACAAATATTTAATCCTTAGCATTCAAAGTACTTCATTTATAAATAACGTACACCATTAAAGGTTTCAATGAGAGCTCGAGACGTTGCACATACCTCTAACATTATGAGTGTTTTGGCCTCCTATTTTAGTAATCAAAGCAAGAACCCTAGAAGATCAATTGATGGCTCTTCTTATGTTGCAAGACTTGCTATCAACCCGGGTCTTAACTTAAGTAGCTTGTACTTCGGAAGGATAATAAAAACCACCCAAGAGGAAATAGAATCTAGAGATGAGAATGAGGATAATGAGGAAGAGGTTGAACCTTTTTGGCATCATTGAACCATTGATGACTGAATAATTCGATTAGCTTCAAAATTAGATAGACGAATTCAATGTGGAGTTTAAGACATATCAAGCGATTAATTCCTCCAAATAGGTGGAATTTTCATAGTAGCAACAAACACCATAGGAAGAGGATCAGAGGCTCTAGTAGGATAGATGGAAGTAGCAACAGGTGGAGTGGTAATAAAATATGTAATTCTATCCTCTACTATCACCACCACTAGCTATAGATTGATGTGAGCTGTGGACACCAAATGGCTCAGTTTATTTTTATTTTGATTCATTTTTTATGATCCAATTTTTTCTCTTTTAGTTTTTAGTTTATCATGGTTAGTTGATTTATAAGACTTAGATTTTTCTTCATTTGGTTATTTTTTTCTTTTTTTTTTGTTTTTATGTTATCTTGGTATAATCTTTTGGAAAATTTTGTTTTTAGTTTTGTTCTTCACGTTTCAATAGCAAAATTTTGATCTTATACCTTCAAACATATGGAGTTAGCAACAAAATCATTGTAGTCATGGCTAGATTCAAACTTCAGTATTCAGGTTAGTTTTGTTCTCCTTTCCCCCTTTAACTTTCTATGCATTTCAATTGTTTTTGGTTCTCCAATTTTAGGACAATTTGACTTAAGTGTGGGGAGAGTCGAATATGTTAGGATTTAACATTTAGTTACCACACTTAATTTAATAGGAATCTACAAGTAATGACTTGAATATTCTATCTTAAATTATTGAAATTGATAGTTGATTATTGTTTATAGCATTATAATTTCATTAATATTTTTGATTAGGTGAGCATTAAATAGTTCTTGATTTATTTTGATCCAAATTTTTTATTTTCTTCTTTTTTATGATTTGATTGTGATTTTAGGCACCTTTAGTGTTCAATGATAAATTTTGAATGTACATTCATATGGACTATTGCGTGAATTTGGAATATAATAAATTTTTTAAAAATGAAAGGTATAATTGTGTGTAAGTAGAATCAGCAAAGACTCTCTTTGTTGGCTTCATACAAATAAAAAGATTAAAGTGTATGAGTGGCGCTAGTAGCCATTTTCAATTGTAAGCTAACTAAGTAGGCAGGGATGTTCACGACAAAACGACCTTCACATCAAAAGGCTAGGTGACATTACAAACTCAAGTTGAGTAATTAGGATACATTAACATCAAAATGTTTCCTATCACTTCGAAAGACAAGGTGAAACCTTAAAGATTGCTCAAAAATTAAAAAGAATGAGTTATACTTTACATTATTGATGATTCCTTGAACAAGTTTACATGATGATTTATATGAAGCTTTATAGATATTTGATATTGTACATTGAAGGTTGCTTAATCACTAAAAGTGTGTTGTATGTGATAACCAAGTGTTTGGGAATTGTGATTTGTAAGCTAAATTAAAAGAATTGATTAGAAATTTTATTGTGCTCAATTAACTCTTGACTCAACATTGATTTTGTTTAAGTGGATGTTTAAATTGTTGCTTAAGGACATGAAATAGCTTAAGTGTAGAGATATTTGATAGCCCTTAAAAAAACATATTTTAGGCATTATTTAGTTCTTGTGAGGAGAAGTTTTAAATGCAAATTCTTGTGATTTTCATGCATTTATGTTAAAATCCTTAAATGATATGTTATTTATATGATTTTGATGCTTTACCACATTTCTTAGGATTTTCAAGAGCAATTTGATTAATTTGGGGATTGCAAAGGGTGTGGATTTAATTTAGGATCTAAGAACATCAAGTGACGAAACTTCATACAAAGTGACAAGAGAAGAAGTTATGGAAAGAAGACCGAAGAGTGGTAAAAGCTAGAAATTCTAGCAAGATGTTACGACCTAGGCCACGATCAAAGAAAGCCATCCATCAACCTCACCCTCTTTACCTAGTTTTGCTACTTTTAGATCTTTTAAGCCACTATAAGCCATAAAGTAACCACTACTCCATGAGAGATAAATCCTAAGCCATCGCCAAAGGTCTTCATATAAATTTAATGGAGAATAAAGGATCAAAACACGTTAATTATAAGATCAAGAATACAATTTCCAACATAAAATATCAAGGATTCAAGACAAACTTGTCATGAGCTTTTCTAATTCGTAATTTTCTATACTTGTTTATATGATTAGTTGAATGTGTTGGAACTAATATTGTCATAAGATTTGGATTTTTATAAACTTTAAGATGTAGTGTTTGTTGTTATTATTGGATTAACTCTTAAGATCCAAATTTTCATTTGGGGTTGTTTATTGATATTTATGATTTTTAATTAAATTGTTATGCAAACACAAACCTCGTTTTCAAAGCTTTGATTGTGTATGATTTGATAAGAGATTGACTGTATGCATTATATAATTCCATTAACAAAATATTTTACATGGGGACTTAGAGATAGGTTTACATAAAATATCTGAGTTAGGTGTAGGCTTAATTAAAATAATATATTCAATGTAGCAACTTAATGCATTTAATAAAGATATTGGGATAGAGAATTTTTTTCATAATTTATCAAATTAAATAAGATTGCATAACTCAAGAGAGATTTCAATTTACCTTAGTAAATCTACAATCTAATAAATCTAGAATTTGAGTTAAGACAAGATAATGATAAATATAAATGCATCCTAAAAGGAGTAATTACCTGAATCCTAGCTTCATCATTGATTGTTAATCCTTACAACTGGTCATAGGAGCTTAGTTTAATTATTTTGTTGTTTTCTTTTTTTGAAATAATCTAATCAATTCACCATTTTGATAAGCTAGCTAATCTAGATAGGAATCCATTAATACTAGCAGTCTTTGTGGATCGTTGCCTTGATTCAATGAAACCATAATATATAGTGATTGGTACACTTGTCTCCTTTATTTATTGTGATTTAGTTTAGCATGTTTCTTGGTTTTTATTTCTTTTAAAAATTAGGTAGACTTAAACACCGTCAAAGCCTTTAGTTGAAAATAGTATCATTTGGTTTAAGAATACCAAATCAATGTTTGAGGTGACATCATTTAAACAATGTCGTGAAAGTTTGTAGATTTATATAAGAAATAGTATATGATGGGGTAATAACATTAATTTAAAAATAGTCTTCCAACATCATCATTTACAATAGGAGAACAACAATAAACTTCCAAAAGTGTCACCTCCTTGTCTAAAATATGTGACTAATATGGACAATGAAATGTTAATGTTGTCTACATTTAAAAAAAATTAATCCATTTCCAACCTAAGACTAATAAGAGGCTAGCACACCTTATGAACAAGTGGTATAAAAAGGTGCGTAACTAATTATCATATTCCACACGGTCCATTACACAAATACAAAGTCAAACGATGATCAATTACTTAGATGATTCCATTTTTTAGTTATGAGAATCTAAAGATTCCATTTTTTAGTGATGAGAATCTAAAACTGAATAATTAACAAAATAGTAAAAATGCAATCTATCATAGTTTAATGATTAGATTTTTTTCCATGGTATAAAATAGCTACTAGTTTAGATTTTAATGGGTTAATCACTTAAATTAGTGGATGGAGGAATGATATAAGACCTACTTCACTCAATCTTTAAACTTGCTAAGGGCATGAATAACAAGAAGCCTAAATCTAAGTTCGTTAAATGTAGAAAACCTCACATAAGTCTCTAAACTTGATATATTTTTATATTCAAGTGTATTACCTAATTGATTTTCCAATAATTAAAAACAAATTTCCATGGATTTTTAGTTACCTAATGCTCGAACTTAGGTGATCAAGCTAAGCTAGAAGAATTAAGCACTCAAACAAGATAAAAATCATCCATATAATCTATTCATAACAAATTTAATCTACCAACAACAACTTACACACACATATTCGTCAACGAAAACCAAGATAGACATAAAGGCATATTCATTAAATGTACTATAAATATGAAGTTAATACCAATTTAATTAAAATACAAAAATTCAACAAGGATATGATAAATACAAAAAATCAGTAAGGATATGATAGCTCTCTGATGTTCTCTAGTCAATTCTGCTATTTGAATGCTCTTATAAGTCTTAGTTGCAAACAAAAAGAAAGATGAAGAAGAAAATGAGAAAAAACCTATTGATTTAATCTCCTCTAAGCTCCAAAATAGAAACGAAATATCTTTTTATATAGTATCCAAGGGTGTTTTCTAGGGTTTTTGTCATCAAGAGTAAAAATATGATTGCAATCGTCATTTGGTCACATTAATATTGCATTTTTTCTCTAACTTTGTGATACAAAAGATTGGTAAAACTGTTGCTCAGCATGTTGTTGATAACCCATTTTGATGGCCTCTACTTCAAACTCAAATGGTGATTTCTTAAAGAATACTAGTGTCATTTATTAACAGTCTAAACCACTATTGATCTCTCTATTTTATACACGTTTACTTATTTTGTTATCTATTTTCACTCCACATACTCTGATGCTCCCATCAACTTTGAACTTGACAAAAAGAACTCGTAAGTGGCATAAATTTGTGCCTTTAATGGGTAAAAGTAATACATATTATGTCATAAAATTCATTTAAATTACCCATTAATAACAACCCCACACTTGAATTCTTACTTGTCTTAAAACAACTTACTTAAGTACTTAAAAGAATATCTTCTAAGGATTGTTAAAGACAACATAGGCATGTCATCATAACTCATCCAATTAAATATAGCTAGTCAAATTTATCTAAAGTTTGATCATTGATCATCATGTATGATTATTACACATAGCAAAATCAATTTCTCATACGTAATACTAAATATCACGAAACTCACTTAGATCATCATGCAAACTTATCATAGAGAAATTAAATTAATACATTCTTTTACTTCACTCATTCAATCATAGAAGATCCCTAGAAAGTGCTATGTAACCAACCATTCTTATTGATTCACAAGTCTTATGAATTTCCTTCATTACCTTTTTCAAACATCAACTTGAATCACAAAAATCAATTCCATATATAAAACAAACACACATAAGGTACATGCTTCAACTTTTAAACATACTCACATACTTTATTAATTGAGCATTATAGGTTTACTTAAGAACTCACTCAATTATTTTACGTGAAAATGAATACCTTGTCATGAGCACTCCTAATTACTTAATTACATCACCTCAAATCAACTAATTACTAACTTGAACTTTCACCTTTTTATTGGTACAAAGTAGTTAAGAGAATTGTTCCTCATTCATTCACTTTTTTAAAAACATAAAATTCATATAAGAAGTCACATTCACTTATGTGTATGCTTTATAAAGTATCATAAAGATCACAAAGTATCCATTTTTCATAGTAATAAGGCAAATCAAATGTCCTTGTTCATCAATACTTATAAAGAGTTATATAGACTTTCAATTTTACTTCAATAATTGAATTCATCGTGCATATATTAAATTTAGGCCCAAGTTCACATGAATTTCACATAAAATTTCTTTTGACTTAGAATTATGAAAAAGGTATTGATTGTATTACGCATTGATAACCATAGTTAAGAAAAGCCATAATTAACCAAGAATTATTCCATAATAAATATACTAATAACATGCATCATATTAAGGTATACATGTTAACATTAACCTTAGCATGATTCTTTAATGAAATGTCCAATTTGGCAACAAGAAGACTTGCAATAATCCAAATTTTTATCATTTTAAATATATGTTCCTTCATTGCCCTTCCCTCACACTTAATTTAAACTTTGTCCTTAATGTTCATGTAATCAAAATAAAGCAAAAAGGTAGGTAGCATAAGGAAAATCTATTGAAAAGGATCATGCAATTGCATATAGTAGCCATTCCTGTGGATCCTAACAAATAGACTATAAACAACTAAAAGAATGTGCAAACATTAAATTAGAAAGTGTGCAAATGAAAAAAATGTGAAAGAAATAAAATTCTACAATCCGACAAACAGGTATTAAGGAAGATCATTGAGGGGATATTAAAGAATCACGAAGGAAAAATGTCTCACCTACATCCTCCACCAACTGGGTATATAATGTTTAGATTTTTGTCCATTCACTCTAAAAAGTTCTTTATTTTCTCTTTTTACCTCAATAACTTCAAAAGGAAGCACCTTTTTTTTTAACCTCAAATGAATCATAACACCTTGACTTTAGCTTGCCTGGAAAGAATCTAAGTTGGGAGTTATGGATTAATATCTTGTCACCCACTCTAAAGTCTTTGTATAAGAATTGCTTGTTATGCCATCTCTTCTTACACTCCTTATACAATTTTAAATTGTGATAGGTCTCAAACTTAAATCTTATTAAACTCATAAAGTTGTATAATTCTCTTAACACTTGCATGTTATAAATCAAACTTTAAAAACTTGGTAGCCTAATATGCTCTGTACTCCAACTCTACAAGAAAATGGCAATATTTTCCATAAACTATCTTGAAAGGAGACATGCCTATGGTTGTTTTAAAGGTGATCCTATATGCCTAAAGTGCATCATCTAGCTTTAATAACCCATCTTGCTTATAAGCATGAACAATCTTCTTTAAGATTTTCTTTAATTCCATATTGGATAGCTTAATTTACTCACTAGTTCAAGATAAGTATAGTGTAGTAACCTTATTGATCACCCCATACTTAGCTAATAAAGTGTTAAAAATTTTGGTGCAAAAAAGTGAATTTCCATCACTTATAATGGACCTAGGTGTCCCAAAACAAGTAAACATATTTTTATTAAAATACTTTAGCCTCATTTATAGGCAACGCTTCTTATTCTACTTATCTACTAACATAATCCATAGCATCCAAAATGTATTGATTATAGTCTGACTTATGGAAAGGTCCTATGAAGTCAATACCCTAAATATTAAAAAACACACAAACTAGGATGGTAGTCAATGGTATATGATGCTTCCTATAGATGTTTTGCACCCTTTGAAATCTATTACAAGACTTGAATAAAATGTATGTATCCCTGAACAAAGTGGGTCAATAGAAACCACATTCTAAGACTTTGTGTGTGGTTTTAATTGTCTCATATGGCCCCCAAACTTTCTAGAGTGACAATGATGTAAATTGATGGATATTTCCTTTTCAAGAACACAATTTGTAATTATACCATCCATAAAATTATTATATAGGAAAGCGTCATCCCAGAGATATTGTTTTACTTCATAAAGAAATTTATTTATTTTTCTATTATAAGAAAATCCAGGAGGAAGGGCATTACTAGTAGGAAAATTGACTTAACTAGCAAAACAAGGAGTTACTATCATGACCATGATTTGTTCACCAGGGAAGAGCTCTTTGATGTCCTTGCTAGTTTCGGTCTTAATTTTGGTTTCATATAGCCTTGGTAAGTCATCAGCTATAAAGTTTTCAATCCCATTCTTATCTTTCAACTGAATGCCAAACTCCTTGACATCATTATCCTAAAACAGTCGCCACTATAAAATCACATGCATCACACATTAGTTCAAATAAAAGAGACCAAATAAGAGGCCAAAATATACATGCAATCATAAATTTTTATTTTAATAATTTAAAAGATGCCATGTAACTATCATCAAAATTGAAAACATCTTTTTCAACTAACTCAAATAAAGGTCTAGAAATTTTTGAATATTTCTTAATGAAATGATGGTAAAAACTAGCATGTCTTAAGAAAATCCTAATGACTAATAGAACTTGGTGTAGTAGTTTTTTAATGACATCAACTTTAGCTAGATCCACCTCGATGTCTTTGATAGATATCTTGTGACCCAAAACAATGCACTCCTGCACTATAAAAATACATTTTCTTTAATTTATCCCTAAATGTAACCCCTCTCATATTTTAAAGACCTTCTATAAGTTTTCCAAAAATGCATTAAAAGAAGTACCAAAGACAAAGAATTCATCTCTAAAATCTCAATGCAAGTCTCAATTATGTCAAAAAAGATAGCCATCGTGCATTTTTGAAATGTAACAGGAGCATTACACAAACTAAAGAGTGTTAGTATATATGCGAATGTATTATAAGGATATGTAAAAGTGGTTTTTTCTTGGTCTTTCAATGTTATTGGAATCTATAAATAACCATAAAATCCATCCAAGGCACAATGAAAACTATGTCCAACTAACTTCTTAGTCATTTGATCAATAAAAGGTAAAGGAAAGTTAACTTTATGAGTGAAATCATTCATTCTTCGAAATACTATACACATCCTCTACCCAATAAGTTTTTAAGGGGCAATCATCTCATTACTCTCATTTTACATCACAGTGGTGACTCTTTTCTTAGGCACCACTTAAATGGGACTCACCTAACTAGAATATGAGATAGGATAAATAATATGTATGTTAACAAGCTTAACTACCTCATCCTTAACTACATCGTTCATGTGTGGGTGGAACCATCTTAAAGACTGCACTAATGCTTTCCATTCTTCATAAAAATACTATGTAGGCAAAAGTATGGGCTAATTCGCTTTATGTCTACAATTGTCCATCCTAAAGCTTGCTAATGATCTTACAGTACCCTTAAAAGCCTCTCCTGTATGGTATTAATAAATAATGAAGAAATAATGACAATTATTTAGATGGTTCTAAAAAGGCGTAGTCGTTCAAGTGATTAGACAAACGTTTTGGTTCAAGAGAGGGAGGCTATTCAATTTAAGGTTGGGTAATTGCTTGGCTTGTTCTTAGAGAGTTTTATAGGCCTAATGTTTTGCGAGAATGCATGCTTCACACTAGCTCCATCTTCTTTTAGATCTTATTAGAACTCCTCACCTACATCTTTAAACCCTCCTTGCTTTTTTCCCTACAATAATCCTTCACAATCATTAAAAACAAAAATGATTGGTATCATAAGGCTATATATCAATAAAATTATAGGAATTAAGAGTAGGCAAATGCTTTATGGCATAAAATATGTAAAAAAAAATTCTCTTCACCTTGAAGACTCAACATAAGTTTTCTATGTTGCATATCGATGATGGTCCTTACCGCATCCATAAAAAATCCCTCAAATATGATAGGAATGACTCGATTCTCCTCTGTATCTAGAACCGAGAATTCAATCGAAAAGATGAAATTGTCAATGTTAAAGAACATATCCTTAATAATAGTCTAGGATATGTAATGGATCGATCAACCAATCGTAGTGAAAATATCGTCGATTTGGGATCCATTAATCCAAACTTCCTAAAACTGAAAAGAAGCATTAGTTTAATATGTGCACGCAAATTCATTAAGGCTTTATCTATATGTAAATCACCAATAGTGCAAGAAATAGTAAAACTCCTTAAACATTTTAGGCTAGGTGGCAACTTTTTCAACATAAAGACCGAGCAATTTTCCATAGACTTGACAGTTTCATATTCTTCAAACCTTATCTTGTTATACAAAATTTCCTTTAAAAAATTAGCATAAAAAGGCATTTGTACTAAAACCTTAGTAAAGGGAATGTTAATATTTAATTTCTTAAAAACTTCTAAGAACCTACTAAATTGCTTATCTAATTAATTACCTTTTAACTCTTAAGTGTAGCGTATCCTAAGTCTTATCGAATTAGTGATCAAGTTAGCAAAAAACTTTGGTCGATCCTCCTTTGCAACTAATTCCTTCTTTTCGTCTTTACTTGTCTCTTAATTTTCTCGTTCTTCACTCTCCTTTGTCTTCTCATCCTCCTCCTCATTTTTCTCAGCTCCATTCAATTCTTTACTGCTTCTCAATGAGATTACTTTTGCATTCTCTTTCATGTTGGCCTTAATAGTGCTAAGAAATAACCTTGTAATCATCTCCTTCATCAAGCTCGTAACTTAGATTATTTGATTCTCCAAATTTTTTTATTGAAGCTTCTGGATTTTACATCCTAACCTTAATAGTAGAGATGTAATTTGTGAGCAGTTTTTCAAGGATGGATTTCTCAGGCTATAAAGATATGGAAGTTTTAAATCTTAGAGGTGGTGCTCTTTCAATATTAGAATAATTTGGTTATACCATTTGATTGTTACTCCAAGAGAAGTTTGAATGATTACACTATATTGGATTGTATATGATGAAAAAAGGATGCCCTCGCCTATTACAATTGAAACCATAAAGTGTCTCTTCTTAGTCTTGTGTAAATGGATTCCCTACTTCACACTCTAAGGATTGATGTGCACCTCAACCACAATGCTTATAACTTTTATGAATCCTTATATATGAAATTCCACCTCCCTTCACACTATATATAAGACTATCTAAATTTTTTGTTAATAAATCCATTTATGCTAAAAATGCCACTGAATCATGCACCACATTTACCCCAATAGGTCGTCTAGGATACGTTTCTGTATGATACTCAAAACTATTGGTTACCATCTCCTCTATTAATGTGTGGGCTTTTTATGATGTTTTTCTAAATGAGTTCCCTCCTATAGTTGCATCTATGGTGATCCTTATTGATGCTGTAACTCTTGTATAAAATATGTCTGATAGGCTTGCATTAGAAGTTAATTCTATAGTGGTATAATGTTTTAGTATGCATTTTTAGGATGAGACTTGCAAGATTTAGACTTAGTTTGATGTTATTATACTATTTTTGATGATGTTTAAATATTTTAATGTGATTTTGTTAATCTTGAGCAAGAATTCTATCACTTGGGTGTGAATATCTATTGTAAGTTCACGTGGAATTAACTTAGGAGGCACCTATGGACCTAGAGGAGATGTGGAACTAAGTAGATGAGTTAGAGCATTAAATTAGGAGGCTCCATACCAAATATTAAGGCTATATGGTGAGACATGAGGAGAGCACAAATGAAATATCAAAACAAGCTGAGTTAAGGAACCAGATTAGGTACAATTAAGTTGCAGAACACGTTATGTTAACTTATGGAATTCAAAATGTTTGTGAATTTTTACAAGGTGTTATAACAACATGTGAGGAGGCTACGTATTAAATTTGAAAACATTTAGAGGTCCGTAGACAAATATGTAACAAAAATACAAATAAGAGATTAAAGCAGGAAAAGCTAATATGGCAAGATGATGTGGATTGACATGATTAATTTAATTTTGACACTATTTTAGACATAAGAATATGTTAAGAAACCTTAGAAGCCACCATTATGACCCATAGGTAACATCTACAAAAAAAAGACGATTTTGGGAAGAGAAAAATGTAAAATGACTCAAGAACAAAGAGGATACATAGGTAACTCTAGATTTCCAGCAAGAGAGCCATCATCATCATCGCTATTTTTCTCTTTTATTTTTCTTTCATCTTGATTTATATTCTAAATATTGTTTTTTTGAACAACAATACGGATTTCTAAATCTAGTTTAGGGATTGTTCTTGAATTGTTTATCTAACTTTTATTTGAGTTAGGGTGCATCATGAAAGTTGGTAGCTTAACGAACCTAAAATTAAATGATTAATAGGTGTTTTAAAAGAGATCTTAATTACTTATTAATTGTCCTTAGGTTGCTTCAAATCGAATTGCATGTTTAGGAGTAGTATTGTGAACCAACAGGGTATAATTCAACTCCTAAGTATTTCAATTGGGATTAATTGATTTGATCTCAAGAGAGGGTAATCTAACTGTAAGGTATTTAAGATCAAACAGAATTAAATCAATAGGGTAAAAGGAATATAAACAAGCGTAGAAAAACTCCTAAGTCTTCACTACTGATTAGCTTCTTTATTTTACTTTTTTCTTTGATTACATTCATTCAAGTTTCATTAGTGAAAGTCCTATGGCACCCAAGAGGGGGGTGAATTGGGTATTAAAAACTTTTTGGAAACTCAAAATCTATCAACCCAATTCAATTTGAAAACTAAATGCAATCACTAAGCCAATATTCAACCTAAAATGCAATTGTCAAGGTGAATGCAATAAGAGAGTTAAGAGAGTGACACAAGGCAATTTTTTAAGGAAGTTCACCTACCCCAAAGATAGGCTACGT
>JAOXYD010236913.1:0-17452 GCA_028565735.1 Pinacopodium congolense | reverse complement strand
CCAAGCTCTTGATCGTCTAATGCTTAAGCTCTTCATTATCTTCAAGATGGCTCTTCTACCTTAGGCTCCACATATATGCTCTTATACTTTACACATCAACCTATCTTATAAAGCATCAAAGACTTAAACATGAGTAAGAATAATGTTTTTTCATCATCAAAACACATGATTAGAACCACCTTGGTTCAACACATACGAAGAACTAAGTGTTTGAAGCTTAGAACTAAGGAAAAGATAGAAAAGTGAGAGAAGAAGTCTCTCTCTCTAATGGCATATCTTAATCTTCCATTCTCTCCATATTTTCAATATGTTTTTGTCTATTTTCAGGACCTGTAGACCTCCCCCTATGTGCTAGCAGACATTGGCATTAATTAGGAACACACTAAGGGTGGAAATCTAGAAGATTTGGAGCTGAAATTGTTGACTTGAGGAGTAACGACACCTTTTCACCAAGCAACGGCACCCTGCCAAAGTGCTGTTAGTGCTTGAAATCTGGCTCCATAAATGGCCCCCTGTTCTTCATTTAACGACATCCTACCAGGGGGCCGTTAATGGGCAGAACCAAGAGAGTTCCTTCATATTTTTACTCCAATCTTCATCATTAAGCTCCATTATGCAAATTAAACATAATAAGACAATAATTTTACGCTTAAGCACTGAATTAGGGATCATAATTCAATAAATTAACCATTAAAACTATATCAATTTGACCCCTAACACCCATCCCAAAGCTTGAAATGGGCTGGAGTCATTGAACTTAGCCTGCAAGTTGGGATGAAGCTAACATTCCATGATAAACTCATTGGTTCAGTGCAAATGGAATAAATTAAAGTTCTCCTAGGTCGTGAATTTATCATAATCAAAGGATGATCTTTTGCGTGAAGGTTGTCCAATAGAAGTCCTAAGCACCATCTGATGAAAAACTATTTAAGAAGCACACAGAAAAGAGTTAGAAAACATGAATAAAAATCCAAAAAATTTTCCCAGTTTGTTTCGAAGGAATATTCCATTCATTTGAATATTTTAAAAAATTCAACAAAAGATTTATATTGTAAAATTGGTATCAATAAAAAGGTAACAAAATTTCCAACACAATGATATTAAAATGTAAGCAAATGGAGGCCTAAATTGCAAGAAAAAAGGGGAAAATATACCTTTAGTGTTCACATTGAAACTAAAGCGTTCCGGAGGATTTTTGGATTATTTTAGGAGGTTTTTCAGCAATTAAAGCCTAGAAATATGTAGAGAATTAAAAATGCAAAAATTTAACACTAAGAACATTGAATTTAGGCTAAAAATGAGCAAGATAAGAAGGATTTAAAGTAAAAGGAGCAAAAATATGAATAGTTATGGGAGGAAGGAGGAAGAAGAAGAAAATAGGGAAATTGCATTGTTTTTGTCTGTATCTTGAGCTTCAACTGTGGTCTTTAGGTTCTTTAATGGCACCATTGATAAATTCATGAACTATCGTTGATGATTCAGAAATGCGAAGATTAATGGTGGTTCACAAACCTTCAACAGTGGGTTATCAGACCATCATTGATGGTCTGTTTACACCTTAAACACATAATTTAAACCCTAAAAGTCTCACCAAATCCTTCCCAAAATAGGTCCTAACAAAATTAGTGGGTTGTTCATCAAATTGCTCTAAAATTAAAACTTTAAACATTCAAAAAATCAAATAAATTACACCAAAAAGGGATAAACTTAGGAAATCACACCAACCACACAAAATAAAATAAAAGCACATACAAACAACTACCTAAGAAGGATTATTCCTATTCTAATGAGGATCAAAAAGTGCAAAAGTCTCAGTAAACTCCTCAACTGAATTAGGAACATACATTTTTGCTATTTGTCCACTAACCTTAAAATTCGAGTAACCATTAGTTACTTTGATTACTCCAAGTGGAAAAACTTTGGTCACTTCATAAGCAGTTGTCCATCTCAATCTCATATTACTAAAAAACAACTTTAATCTTGAATTATAAACCAAGACTTTGTCACTAACTTTGATCTCTCTCTGTATGATATGCTTATCATGCTATCTTTTAACTCACTCTTTATATACAATTCAGAGTTTTCATAAACATTAAGGCGAAACTCATTTAACTCATGTAATTGCAAGAGTCTTTCTTCACCCATTTTCCTTGAGTCAAAATTCAAAAAAGTGATGGCTTAATATGCATGATGCTATAATTTAATAGGTAAATGACAAGTCTGTCTATAAACCAACTTATATGAAGTTATTCATATGGGTGTCTTTAAAGTAGTTCAATAAGCCCATAAAGCATCATCCAACTTCAATGACTAATCCTTTCTTGAAGAGCTAATGACCTTTTCTGGAATTCTTTTAATTTCTCGATTTGAAATCTCAACTTGACCACTTGTTTAAGGATGATAAGGTGTAGCAACCTTATGAGTGATGCCATATTTAGTCAAAATGGAATCAAATTATTTATTGAAAAAATGTATTCCCCATCACTTGTGATTATTCTTGGTGTCCCAAATCTTGCAAAAATATTCTTCTTTAGAAACCTAACTACCCCACTTACATCATTAGTTAGAAGCACAGCTACTTTAACCCATTTACTCATATAATCCACAGCCACTAAGATGTATTGGTTAGAATATGATGTAGAGAAAGGTCCCTATCAATACCCTCAACATTGAAATTTTCATATACCAAAATGTTATTTGGTTACATTTCATGTCACCTAGAGATATTTTTTACCCTCTGGCAATTGTCACAAGATTTAAAAAAGCAAAATGCATCTTTAAACAAGGTATGCTAGTAGAAACTGCACTCCAATACCTTATATGAAATTCTAGTGAGTCCAAAGTATCCTCTAGTCTCATGAAAATTGCAATGACTTAAAATGGAGGGTAATTCCTCGTGAAGCACACATCTCCTGATGGTTCCATCAGTATAGATTCTATATAGAAAGGGATCATACCACATATACCTTTTAATCTCTGAAAATAACTTCTTCTTTTGTTAGTATGAAAAAATAGGAGGTAGAACATTACTAGCTAAGTAATTCACAAAATCTACATATTATGGCAAAGTAAGTATGGCTAGCAAATGCTCTTCAGCAAAGGCCTCCTTGACGTCTCAATTTTCTTTTTTCTCCATCACGACTTTATCCAAAAGAGATAAATATTTAGCCAAAAAATTTTCTTTTCCTTTCTTATCGCTAATTTTAATGTTAAACTCATGTAAAAGGAGAACCCATTAAATCAATTGTGGCTTGACTTCCAGTTTATTCATTAAGTACTTCAAAGTTGAATAGTCCATATAAACTATGACTTTTGAAAGTACTAAATAGTATTAAAACTTATCTAAAGCAAACACCAAAGCTAACATCTCCTTCTTAATGATGGTTTAATTCCTCTGGAAATCATTCAAAGTACAGTTTGTATAATAAATTGGATGAAAAATTTTGCCATGCTTTATCCAAGAGCGGCACCAACAACAAAGTCACTTGCATCACACTTTAACTCGAATGGAAGAAACCAATCAAATGATACCAAGATAGGTACACTAGTAAGCTTTTCCTTCAATATCTAAAAAGAACACATACATTTATCATCAAAATTAAAGACAACGTCCTCGGTCAGTAACTCAATAAGGGACTTAGATAGTTTAGAAAAATCCTTAATGAATTACTTGTAAAATCTAGCATGTCCTAGAAAACTCCAAATTGTTCTAACTAAATTAGGTGATAGAAGTTGAGCAATTACTTTAACTTTTACTGGATCTACCTCTATTTCCTTACTGAAAATCTTGTGACCCAAAACAATACACTATTGTATCATAAAATGATATTTTTCTTAATTTAATACCAAATTGTTCTCCTCACACTTTCTTAATACATTCTCTAAATTTTTTAAACATACATCAACTGATGTGCCAAAAATAGAAAAATCATCTATAAAAACTTCTATGTAAGTATCATTTCTGTCTGTGAAAATAGCCACCATACAGCATTGAAAAGTGACAAGGGCATTATGTCTATATGAAAAATTGTCATAAGGACAGGTAAATGTTGTCTTTTCCTAATTCTTAGAAGCAATAGGAATTTGTAAATATCCATTGTACCTATCTAAGGCATAATGAAAATTATACCCAGCCAATCTTTTAATAACCTGATCAATGACAGGTAAAGGAAAATGATCCTTTTGAGTGGCATCGTTTAACTTGCAATAATTAATACAGATGCATCATCCCATTACTTTCCTAGTGGAAATCAATTATTCTTGCTTGTTCTTCATCACAGTAGTTTCTCCTTTCTTAGGTACCACCTGAACTAAACTGACCTAAGTAGAGATAGAGATAGGAAAGATGATGCCAACATCAAGGAACTTTACTACTTCATTCATTACTACCTCCTTCATATTTAGATTTAGCCTACACTAAGTTTCGACTAAAGGTTTTCTTTCTTCTTCTATGAATATCTTATGAGTGCAAATAGAATGACTTAAACCTTTAATATCAACTAAGTTCCATCCTATTGCATATTGATGCTCTCGAAGAACTCATAGCAATCTCTCCTCCATCGTATTAGTTAATAATGATAAAATAATCATAGTTAATTGAGATTAAGGTCGAAAAAATGCATACTTTAAATATGGTAGAAGAGGCTTAAGATCTAAAATTGGTGGCTCTTTAATTAATGGCTTTGGAAAGGATTTGATAGGTTTATCTAAAGACTCATACCTTTTAGATTGAATCCAACTAGAGGTGTCCTTCCCAGCTTCTAATTCTTCCATTATTTCTTTGACTTCCTCTTCCTCTAATTCCAAAGAACATAAATGGCTTAATGCCTTTCATAAATGATCAGAACACAAATAGATGGCTATATCATCTTGAATGGAATTCACTACAACGAAGTTGAATGAATCCAACATGGAGGGATGCTTCATTGCTCTAAACACATTGTACTCAATCTCCTTATCTTAAAGTTTGAGAATGAGCTTTCCTCCATGTACATTATTTAGTGCCTTTACTGTAGACATGAATAGCCTTTCCAAAATGATGGGCACTGAATTATTTTCTTCTATATCAAAAATAAGGAAATAAATAGGAAAAATGAACTTATCGACTTTCATAAGTTTATCCTCAATTATTTCTCTTAGATAGGTATTTGATCTATTAATCAATTGTAATGAGATTGTAGTTAGTGTGGGCTTTTCTAATCCTAACATCTTGAAGATAGAAAAGGTCATTGGATTACTGCTCCCTCCAAGTTCCATTAGAGCCCCATCTATCTATCTAAAAGTTACCAATTTTCTAAGGAATGGTGAAACTACCAGGGTCTTTGAGCTTTGGAGGTAACTTCTTTAGAAGGATAGTATAACACTCTTCATTAAGTTTAATAGCCTCATACTCCTCCAATCTTCTCTTCTTCAACAGGATTTCCTTAAAAAATTGCATATAGGAGGGCATTTAGGTAATAGCATCAGTAAAAATGGGATATTAATATGCAATTTCTTAAACATTTATAAAAATTTTCCCAAATTTCTTGTTGAGATTTGTATTCTTTAACCTTTAAGGGTAAGGAATTCTAAGTTTGTTAGGTTGCACATTAAGATCAACAAATAACTTAAGAAGCTTATCACAACTTTCACCCTCAACTTCGTTCTCTTTCTTCTTCTCTTCAGCTATCTCTCTCTTTCATTAACTTTTCTTTTAGCTCTCTCTCTTCTTTCATGTTCTCTTTCTTTCTCTTTATTTTTAGTTATCTCTCTTTTATCATCTTCTCTTTTGGCACTCTCTCTTTTGTCATTTTCTTTTTCTTTCTCTTTCTTTTCATCCTCCACTAATACTTGCTTCCCTTTTTCTTCTAACTTCACTCTTTCATTCTCAACCTCTCTTCCACTCCTAAGGATAATCGCCTTAGCATACTCTCGAGAGTTGACTTCGATAGTGCTAGCTAGCCTACCAAATAGCCTCTCCTATAAAAGTTATGCAATTCACCCAACCTGAGTTTCCAAATTTTTTATAGATGCCTTATGATTTTTCATTCTCGATTTATTAGATTGAATATATTTAAACATTGTTTCCTCAAAATTAAGTGATTCTCTTACAGGTTGGTTGGCTCTAAAGCCACATGGAGGTGCTCTTTAAGGGTTGGCTTAAGGTAGTTGTGGTAGTTACTGATAGTTCTAATTTTTACTCCACGAAAAGGTAAGATGATTGCTCCAACTAGGATTATAAATGTTTGAATAAGTGTTTCCTCTTTGCCTGTTTAAATAGCCAACAAACAGGTCTTGCTCTAGTTCTCAAGAAAAAGGACTTCTTTCTTGATACTATAATAATGAATGGGAGGTACTACCATAACTTTCACATTCAACTCTATGAGTACTAGTCCTAGCTCCACTCACTAAGTTATCTAACTTCTTGTTCTGTACATCCAATTGAGTTGCAAGAGCTATGGTATCATTGATTGCATAAACATCATATGGCTTCCTTGGATGACATTTGGAATTGTACTGAAAACTATTTTTAGTCATTTACTCAATCAAATTATAGCTTCGGTCGTAGTCATCCTCATAAAATTCCCTCTAGCCGTAGCATCAATTGTGTTACAAGTCAAAAGTGTAAGACCAGTGTAGAAAATGTCTGCTTACTGCCACTATTAAACCTATGGCTAGGACACTTGGCAAGCATCTCTCTAAATCTCTCCTAAGCCCATTATAGACTTTCATTCTCAACTGCACAAATGAGGTCATCTAAGTTTTCATCTTTACTATCTTGCTAGGTAGGAAAAATTTAGCTAAGCACTACTTTATTTAAATCATCTCATGTTGTAATAGAAGCAAGCTGAAGTGTGGATAACCAGATTGTAGTTTTATCTCTAAGATAAAAAGGAGAATCCTAAGCTTAATTATATCTTCAAAGACCCCATGGCTTTCAAAAAAAAATCATAAGTGATAAGGAAAGTTTACAAATGCTCATTAAGGTCTTCTAAAGTTGATCCACAAAATTCTGAAGACCTAACCATAGAAATAATGATATAAATTATTTCAAAATTATTAGCCCATTCTTCTAAGTTATACAACTAAATCTTTTACCAATTTATTTAAATAAGGAAACTAAACAACAATTCTAATTTATTGAATTGAATAATAACAATAAATTAAATAATAAAAAATAAATGTATAAAGGTAAAAGAATAACGAAGAAGAATACAAATGATTTATTCTAGTTAAGAACTATTTACTTGCTCTTATGTCTAGTCCCTAACACCATTATTGAGATTTTTACTATTGCAACCAAAACAAATACAACGTTAGTAATACAATCCTTTTTCAAAGCTTAAGAATAACCTTTCACTCTCCCTTTTTCTTAGGCTAAGGAATAACCCCCTACTCCCTTTTCTAAGGCTAAAGGATAATCCCACAAACTCTCTTCTTTTTCAAGGCTAAAAAATAACCTTTACAACAATTCATTCAAAATTCTCACCCTTCTCATAATCACACCTTACACAATTTATCACTCTTGACCCACCAAGGTATATAAGGGCTCACATAACACTTATGAATAAAATGCAACACAAAAATTCACAAGAATATTCACACCTCATATAAACATATATAAACAACCTCAAGAATACTCAATCTCAATGTATAAATGTTTCATTATCTTTTCGACATTATAAACTACACAAACAACACATATTTATACCTAGACAACTTAATACACCCATTGAGTTACTGTTACCCAATGTTCCAAAACATTTAATGATATTACCATTGCAAAATTTGAACATTGCTAAGTTGTCGTTCCATTTTCGTAACATTTCGTCAACTGAATGCCTACATCGATCTACCAATCTTCATCTTTCACATGTTCGGTCAATCGATATCCTCATTTGGTCAACTAATCCCTCTAGGATCGAACTTCCTTACCCAACTTGGCCCAAAACAATCTAGACTTAACTCAGTTCAATTTTTTAACATAACTAAACAATCCCAATCATATCTTAACACATTTTACACAATTATACAAAATTAACACAATCAGTTCATCTAATTTACCAAATTTCCTTAACATATTATTATAATCAATTTCATTCACTTTATCTCATACAAATACATACTTAATCGATTAATATAATTTCAATTTACATAACCTTTATCTAAAATATTATTCCATGACTTACATAAGTTATACCAATCTCGCCAGATTACCAACTTACTCACCCATGCATCACATATACTCATACAATACCAAACATGCATTTATCCATACATCAAGAGGATTTTCACATACATCAAGCATATATAATATCTGTTGATTATGCATCCTATATGCAAATACTAAATATGAATGCAAATGCGTGATTGATCCATTCCAATCTATGATAAGACCAAAGAGAAGACTTACATAAATATTCACTCATAACAACCTATCAAAATCTATTCTTAAACTTAATCTTCTATCTTCAATCTTCAGGTTCCTTTCCATCACTCTTCTTCCATCTACTTGGTCTTCAACCATTTCCATATACTTCATAAAATCTAAGCAAGGACTTCACATTTATTCACTCTTAAGTCTTTACCAACCATTTAATAACTTGTGTTCACTAACGTATCTTAATAAACATAACAAGCTCCACAATATACATTAGTAAAAACACTTTGTCATTATCAAAACAAAGGTGGAACCAACCCCTATTTCAATAATATCCCCCCTTTTTATGATGAAAAAATCACGTGAAATTAGATATACACAATAATCAAATTATACAATCAAAATGCAAACATCAATCAAAATAAAAAAAAACCATCATTTGTAAATAAAAGTTTTATTCCCCTTTCTAATATTACATATATCATTCTCCCCCTTTTTTGTAATCATCAAAACGTACGCATCTATTTAAAAAAACGTACAACACTCAAATGTCAATATAAAAAAAATCACATACGAAATGCATAATACTCTAATACTAATATATAAATACGAATCACATCGATACATACCTTTTCCTTTTATCAATGTCCAAAGTGTGATTTTATACCAAAACAAATCATTCCTTAACTTCCAAATATACTACCCCTTAATAACATACACAAAGACAAACTAAAAATATCATGTCATTGATACTTAAATAAGGGGTAAAACAACTGAACTCATTTCAAAATTTCAACAATCATAAACAAAAGATACCAATTGTTTTTAGAAAGAGATGATTAGTTAAAACTCAAATACTTGATACCAAACTTGTTAAAAATATAATTTGCCTAAACCAATTGTTAAAAAATATGATACCAAAAGTTAGAAAGTAAAACTTGATACCAAATATTATATTCACTCTCAATAAAAACCACTTGTTAATAACATCATCAATTACCAATTGTTGAAAATTTGATTTAGTGCCACCAATTATAAGGAAAAACAAGGCAAACTAATAATTAATACTAATTAATGAGACAAGTATCACAATACCAAATATCAATAACACTTAAAACAACCAAGTAGCAATAACAAAGCAAATATCACTTATCATTACCAAAATAGATACTCCCTCTTAAGACACAATTGAAACCAAAAATCAAATTAACACCATAATATCATACAAGGTAAAAACAATTTCAAGATACTAATTAAATTCCTTTACACAATTCCAAGGTTGCTTAAAAAACTCAACTTTCATCACAAAATTATCAAGAATTAAACTAACTCCCCTAAATTAGTCAAACTTACGCAACAAGTTCAAAACTTTTCAAATTGCATAATTTCAAAGATTTCAAAATTTAAGATCCACTCAATTTATGCAACCTCAATTTTCGATGATTCAAACTTTTGTCGCAAACCGTAAAATGCATGAAAATAATCAAATGACATTAAATCTATAATCATTATTTACATAGCTGTAATATCCCTACATTCATGCAATATCATCTAAATCAAAGAGTAACTATATGAAAGGAATAAACAAGTTACATACATAAAAACAATAAACACATTATCTAAAAAAAACTTCCCTTTCTTAACAAACAAATCCTTTTCCATCTTTGAAAAATAATATCGTGCATAAATTTATTAAAAATCAACTTTTGAAACTTGAAGCTAGATAAAGTTCCATACTCCCCCTAAATATAAGCATAATGCTTTAAAACTAAGACTTCCAAAACGTTGATGGTATAGCAATCAAATGTCATAAGATTTCAAAAACCTATTTTAAAAACTTAAATGCCATTAATTTCATCATTTCTTGTAAAAATTCATGCATTTTAACTCTTTATTATATCAAACTCTCTATGCTTGAAAATCATGCATTTGCAAAGACTTTAATGATATACTCAAAGTATCATTATGAGATTTTTTAAAGCTGAATGTCATGATATAAATTATTGAAAACATTCTCTAGGAGATCTTTAACATTAAAATACATGATGTCCAATTTAAAAAATTTTAACACATTATGAAGCTTTCAAATTTTTTAATAAATCAATACATAGAGGCCATTTAAACTTTCGAAAATTCTTTTAGTAAACAAAGGAATCCTTCATCTTTTATAAAACTTCTAAACTTCCCTTCAATGAAGGCAATTTCTTAAAATAAATGCAAGTTCAAATTTTAAAAACATAATAGGGATAAAAAAAGTTACTATTTATCGAATTTTACTAGACATCCAAAAAGCATTCAAAATAAACGTTTTTTAAATCATAAGTTTCATTTTACCTAAACATGCAAAAACTAATTACATAAGAATGTTATTCAAAAGACTCTTCAACCAATTAAAATATACTCAATGAAATCAAGAATTTTTTCAAAAAAATTGTATTTAAGCATTCCTAATCATGAATTCTAATGCGAACCATGTCAAGACTTGAAAATATTCAATTCAAAAGTATCAATAATCAATTATGGAGAATAATATATGAAAAATTATTCTTAAAACAATCTAATCAAACATCATCAAAAATTGAGGGGAATGAGAAATAAACTCGAAGAATAAAAGTAAGACGCTACCGGTAACGAAAAGTAACGCCACTTACCAGAATACTAGTCAATTGAACTTGCTCTATTAATCGACTGACATTAGGTCGACCAATATGCATCGTTCGATCAACCGAACATACATGTAGTCAAACACTTATGGTATAAAGAAATTAACAAAGAAAATCAAACAATTTTTATTTTCACATAAATAATTATTCAATTAATAATTAAACCCGCAACCATTTCAAATATCAAGTAACACATGATCAAGTAAATTCATCAATATAAGTGTTAGTTCAAGGCATACCTCTCTTTTACATTTATCACTAACTCTACTACTTAAATTCATTACTCCTTTGGTTCAACAATATTAGTGATTTTTCTTTTTCTTTTATGCACTTGGAGATACCCTTTAAAACTTACAAAACAAATTTAACGAATCTTTGGTACCCATATCATTTTGGGTCCTCGATGGTTTGTTTCATACCTATCACAACCATTCAAAAAAATATTTAAATGGTCATTGCAAAATTGTTAAACATGCTTAAAGTGATCACAATAATGACAAGTCAAAGGTGTATGTGATATATATGTATTTCCACGAGCATACCTTGATCTAGATCCATTAAAACTTCTAAATATATCATATGAATGAAAATGAGTTCTCATATTTTTCATGTATGCATTTCTAGATGTAAACATTTTTCCTCGATGAAACTTTTTTTTAGAATATGCACGAGGTAAATTTATTGACATATGATGAATATGATAAATATTTCTAGAGTAGAATTATTATATGCATTATTTTGATTATGTGCATTAATAAAGAAATCATGTTTATTTTTAAGCACATGCACATTCTTTCTATATAATGGCCTTGATGCATACAAGAATGCATGATGATTCTTTTTCTGATAAGAGCTAGATGATGAAGCCTAGAAATGTTTTTAATCGATGTCCTAGGTTCTTCTTCCTCTAAGTTCTTTCCTTTAACAAATTTAGTTATGTTAGAATAATGTCTAGATTATTCACATAGCCTAAACCATGTTTATCATTTACGACCTTTTGACCATTTAACATGTTTTCTAATTTTTCATTCCCTTTTATAAATTTAGCAAGAGAGTCCTTAAGGGGAATCTATTTCTAATCTAAGGGATAAATTTTATTTTACCAAACCATCATGAGCAACATTACATTTTGATTCTGATTATTTCTTCAACAAACTATTTTCTTTAACTAATTTTTCCATCTCCCATTTAACATCATTCTTTGATTCAATTTAATTCTAAGCTTTTTATTCTCTAATCTACATTCAAAAAGAAATTTCGATGTTTCTGTATACCTATCATGCAATTTATTTTTCTTCCTAGTCAATTCTTTTATATACTTTAATATTTCTTTATAAGTGTATTCCATATCACATGCATCATGATTATTATAGGATTTAGAACATGAAGGTATATCATTATCACAAAGAGTTGTGGAAGTATGTACCTCATCATCCATGAAGCATAAAAAGGCTACTTCTTGGTGTTTATTTTCCTCTAATGCACTCGATATTTCTAGAGCACTTTCAAATCTAGATGCAATTTTATTAAACACTTAAATACTTATGGAAGATAACAAAGTATCCATAATTTATAATTAAACGAAATAAGCTTATGCTCATCATCATATAATTTTAATGCTTCTTTTAATATTCAACTTTCTATGGGCTTTGAAAGTATATAAAGACCATTTTCTATGATTTTCCAAAAATTTTCTCCTAGGTTTAAAAAATTATTTTTCATTCTAATTTTTCAATCTCTAAAATTATTTTCATTAAATAAAGGGAGTACTTCTAAACTAAGAATCATAATCTTTATTCACTAATTCATTAAAATTAAATCAATGTGAGACCTTGGCTTTGATACCAATTGTTAGCTCTATATGGCATCTAAGAGGAGGGTGAATTAGATGTTAAAAATTCTTCTAAGTTGTACAACTTAATCTTTTACTAGTTTATTTAAATGCAGAAATTAAACAATAATTTTAATTTATCCAATTAAATAATAATAAATTAAATAATAAAAAATAAATGCATAAAAGTAAAAAAGTAAGGAAGAAAGACAAACAATTTATTCTAGATTGAAGATGTCCACTTACTCCTATGCCTAGTTCCTAACACCACTGTTGAAAGTTTTATATTATTGCAACCAAAACAAATACAAAGTTAGCAATACAATCCTTTCTTAAGGCTCAAGGATAACCTTTTTCTCTCGTTTTTCTTAGGCTAAGGAATAAACCATCACTCCCTTTTTTAAGACTAAAGGATAACCTCATAAACTCTCTTCTTTTTCAAGGCTTAAGAATAACCCTTACAACAATTCACTCATAATTCTCACCCTTCTCACAATTTCACCTTACACAAGTTATCACTCTTGAACCACCAAAGTGTATAAGGGCTCACACAACATGTGTGAAAGAAATGCGTCACAAAAACTCATAAGAATACTCACGCCTTACATAAGCATATACAAACAACCTCAAGAATGTCAATCCCAATGTATAAATGTTTCACTATCTTTTTCCATACCATAAACCACACAAATCAAACATATTTATACCCAAACAACTTAATAAACCCATTGAGTTACCTGTTTCCCATTGTTCCAAAACATTTAATGATATTTCTGTTGCAAAATCCAAAAATTTCTAAGTTACCATTCCATTTCCATAACATTCAATTGACCGAATGCCTAGATCAATTGACCGATCTTCATCTTTCTCATGTTCAGTCAATCGATATCCTCATTCAATTGACCAATCCCTTTGGGATTGGACTTCCTTACCCAGCTTGGGCCAAAACAATCAAAACTTAACCCAATTCAATTTTTTAACATAACAAAACAATATCAATTATATCTTAACACATTTTACACAATTACACAAACTTAACACAATGAATTCATTCAATTTACCAAATTTCCTTAACACATTAATCCAATCAATTTCATTTGCTTTATCTTATATAACTACATACTTAATCATTTTATACAACTTTAACTTACACAACCTTTATCTAAAACATTGTTCCATGACTTACATAAGTTATACTAATCTCACCAAATTACCAACTTATTCACCCATTCATCACATATAATCATATAATACCAAACATGCATTTATCCATACATCAAGAGGATTTTCACATACATCAAGCACATATAATATCTATTGATTATGCATCCTATATGTAAATACTAAATATGAATGCAAATGCATGATTGAGCCTTTCCAACCTATGATACGACCAAAGAGCAGACTTACATAAATATTCACTCATAACAACCTATCAAAATCTATTCTTGAAATTAATCTTCTTTCTTCAACCTTAAGGTTCATTTCCATTGCTCTTCTTCCATCGACTTAGTCTTCAACCATTTCCGCATACTTTATAAATTTTAAGTAAGGGCTTCACATTCATGCACTCTAAGTCTTTACCAACCACTTAATTAATTATGTTCATCAACCTATCTTAAAAAACATAGCAAGCTCCATAAAATCATTAGTAAAAATACTTAGTCATCATCAAAATAAAGGTGGAACCAACCCCTGGTTCAACAAAAATTATTTGCATTAAATCTATACCGAATAATGCTAGCCATAAGTCTACCTCTATTCCTCATTGCTAGTTCCATCATGATTGGTTCTCTAAGTTCTTCCTGAGGTCCAACAACTATATGTTCCTAGGGATTCATTTTTAATGGGTCATATTCTATGTCACTAGATATTTCTACTTTTAAAGAATCAAATGTGGTAGCTCGTGATTCTTTCTTTTTCCTATGCAATGTATGCTTAAGCTTCGAATCGAAGTTTAAAGGCTCAAGATTTTGACCCTAAATATGTATACAAGCTAAAAGAAAATAACAAAACAAAAGCAAACACTAACTAGAAAAGAAAATATCAAAGATATGATAATAAAAAACAACAAAATAATATAAAATTGAAATTAACAAAATAAATGCACAAAAATTTAGAAAAATTAAGGAAATAATATAAGCAAGTCCTAAAGTAATTGATAGCAACTTTTCCAAATATTGTAAACGTATCTTGACAACAGCATCAAAAACTTGTTGTTACTGGTTAGGTGACTTAAGATTTTAAACAATTTTTAATTTGAAAGTTAACCAATGCATAGGCAAATATTTCTACTGAACAAGTAATATAATAGAACATTTGTAAGACCCCAAGTGTCGGTTCCACATGGATATTTTATAATTATTAGGTCAATTGGATTACAATTATCTAAGAAATTCTAATTAATTGATTAAAAAGCTAAAAATTGCGAAACTAACTTAACTTGCTTCAAACAATGCAAATTGACTTCTAAATTGCTTTTAAAAATACCAAAAATTATCAAATTATGGAAATGAGCTAAGGATTAGATTTTTAATAAATTAATTAAGTAACTAACATTTTAAAGACTGATTTAGAGTATCTTCATAAAATTAAGATAAAGTTATGGTTAAGACTATGCCTTTTCTCTATTAATCCTATTTGAAGTTTGAACATGCATCAAATTAAGTCAATAGGCCTTAAGATCAAGAAGTTAACTTCTAAAAAATTAATCTTAGAACTTAAACTCTCATAAGTAATCAAGGTTTGGTTATACAATGATTAATTTGTGTTGTTTATTGACTTTTTCAATAACTTAAGTTAACTTCTCAAGTTTTATATCTTTTATTACTCTAATCTTAAGTAGTCAACTTAAAACAGGTTTTTTCATACCTTTAATAAACAAAAATTAGTCCCTTAAACATTAGTGAAAGCTCACTTAATTCATTTACAAACTAATCCTTAGCTAAAAAATCGAACAAGCCATGCATATTCATTAAAACATATAAAATAGTCATATTAAGCAATATACTTTGTTTAATCTTAATACAAGAGCTTAAATGATGAGTTTAGAAGTTACAAATCTCCAAGAACAGCTCCCAAATGGTCCACCAACTTATCAACTTGATCTAGACTCCAATATAGCTCTAAATAAAAAAGAAAAGCTCATGAAAATCAAAGAACAAGAAAGGATGTAAACTTAAACACAACACTTTGATCAATCATGAAAACAAGAGCATTTAATAAATAATCTGCATTAGAAAACCCTCTAAGATGATTTCCAGACTTAGACCAATGTTTAAACATCGAGCTTTAATGTTTGGTAGCTCAGAAAACAACTCAAAAATGAATTTACAAGTGTTTGAAGCCTAAGAATACTAACAACTCTCAAGAGAGAAGTGAGAGAAAAACTTAGAACTTTTTATATATGATCTGCCCTTCATTATGTGTGTGTTCTATAATTTTTCACCTCTTTTACAGCTTCCATACCTCCCACTTAGTCCTTAGTAAACAAATGCATTAATCGGAAGCATGCTTCATCTGGAATTATGGAGATTTGTTGGTCAATTTGCTTGACTACTTCTACAACAGCCTGTTGACTCAAAGAACAACGCGTCATTAAAGGATGACTTAACTGCCATTAATAGTCTATTTTTTACTCCTTTGACATGGGTCTGTAGACCATTAATGGAGGTCTCTCTAGACCCCTGTTGATGGTTCAAAACATGTCATTTCTTTAATAATTTTGCTCCAATCTTTAATTTTGATTAACCCTCTGCAAATTAAACATTATAAAACATAAATTTAACACTTAAGCATTGAATTAAGAATCATAATTCAATAAATTATCAATAAAAATTTAATCAATTTGACCACCCTTAACAGCTAACTACCTTAGTCTCATGCGAGTTCTTAAAATGGGAGTAGGCTTATACTTTTAAGTCCTCTACAGTTTGGATATTGGTAGTTTATATTTTTATTAATTACACATTACTAAAAAGAATTAATATTGGTTTAATTTCATATGATTTTTATAAGAGAGGCATTATGGGAGAAGTTGATAAGAAATTTAAAATAATATGATTACAACTTATCAAGTATGTACATTGTAAAATATAGGGTTAACAGTAACAAGGTGGTTAACCTTTTCGCATGTTTTTAATTAAATGATCAAGCTTTTCAAATTTTCAATTGAGTGATTAAGGTTTGAAAAGTTAATCAATTAAGTTGAAAAGGTTGATGCCGTTAGTTGGAAGTTGACGACGCTGACATGGTGACCCAACTAGACCCAACCGACCTGATATCCCTGATCCGACCGACCCATTTCAATCTTTTTACCTTTTTTGTTATTTTTTTAAACGTTAATCACTCATTTGAAAAAAAATTCAAAATTTAGTCACTAACTGAAAAAATATTAAAAAGTTATATTAATAACCTATTTTAAAATTTTTAACATAGATTCATTTTATAAATGAATGTTTTTACATAATATTTAAAAATACAATTAAAGTATTTAATTATTAAGTAAAAGTAATATTAATAAATTTAGAAATGCATTATTATAATAATGTATGTAAAATAATAAGTATAATTTATAATAGAAGATCAAGATAATAATTA
>JAOXYD010236904.1:0-17453 GCA_028565735.1 Pinacopodium congolense | reverse complement strand
GATTGTGCCCTAGGCTAGTCATTCTCTAGTTGTTAATGCTATCACATCATTAAATCTAGAGAGCTTATTCAAGGATACCTTGTGATTAGGGATAAGTTTTCTATCGTATAGGACTTATCTAAAAATGGCAGAAATGAGGGTTTGAGAGCCAACTTGAACCTATAGGCTACCATCTTACACTAATCGCAAGTTATCTATTTCGAGGATCAATTATAAGTCTAAATTCCTGATATATCTTCTACCTAGCTTTCGTCTTTCTTGTCTGTTTCTTCTTTATTTGTCTCTGTTTAGTCAATTATCTTTAGTATTTAGTTTTGATGTCTTTGCTTATAAGGGATTTGTTTTCTTTTTGGCAACATTAGAGATAGCAATTCATTATGGCTCTCTTTGGGATCAACCCTAGCTTGTCCTAGCTACTTAGTTAGGTAGGTTAGGTAATTTTAATATTTGGTAGCTTACGACGAGCTCACCAGTATTTTCCAAACCATGATTGGTGTTTCATTAAGGATCAATGATTAAATAATACAATTCTTTCCAATCCTTTAAAAACCATTCAAAATGTGGCCCATTTTTCTTGCAAGGAGAATGAATTGAAATTGATGGATTCTAAACCAAGAAAGAGATGTAAAATTCTCTAACCCTAAGGTATAGCTAAAAGACCTTAAAGAAGCACTTGTTAGGAGGCAGTCCAACCTTAATTTCAGTTTTTTATTTGAATTTGGTGTGTTTTAATTCAAATAAATGTGTTGAAGGCTTTAAAGTGCGGTTAGATTAAGTTTGGTATGTTTTCTTTAGAATGTCCTTAGTTTTCATATCTGTTAACTACATTTTTTCCTTTGGTTCCTTGGTTGTATTTGGATTACATATACATATATATATATAAGTAGAGCATTCTTTTGTTATCATTTGTGTTTTTTATTTTTGATTGTTTCAGTTCCTACAATATCACTAATAGATCTTCAAGTCTATATGAAATAGGTGTATTTTTTCCCTACTCTCTTATATTATTCTTTTAATTTTCTTTATCAAACATTGCGGAAAATGTTTAGTTTTAGTGTGGGGGGAGGATAACATCATATTAGTTTGTTTATTAACTTGAGTTTTGTTTGTTTAATAGTAATTTGATTTATCATCAATTTCATCATAGTCTATAAATCATGGAAAAAAATTTCGATTTTAATCCTTCTTATTGTCTATGCTTTCATTTAAATTCAATTATTTTGACAATTTGAAATGTTATATGATTAATTTTGACTATTAATGACTAAATTCCTTGAATTCATTTTATAATTTGGATAGCTGATACCTAATGATTATAATGATATTCCACACATGAAATGAAACTTCTTTAGTGAATTTGTAACTTCTTTTAAGGTAATTTGATCATTCAAAGAAAAAAAAAAAAGAACCAGAATTAACCCCATAAAGAAAAAAAAATTTCTATTAAAAATTAACATTAATTACTTAATTAGCTAAATAAGTAAGCATAATCCACTTCTTTGATTTTGAATTATATATATGTATATATAAAATAAAAAGATAAAAAGAAAAAATATATATATATATATAGTTGGTTGAGTTACTGTGACAAAATTGAGTAACTGGTGGTGGTTCACGACAAAATGTTCAACTTTATATAAAAATGCCGAAGTGACTTCTCAACTAAACTGCTTATGAATTTAATTAATTATGTAATTAATTAATTTATTCTTTAAATTACTTCAAGGATGTGGAAGTGTTGAAAAGATGATGCATTAAACTCAGATTATTTGCCTATTACATGTGAAATTAAATTTTGGGATTTAGGTTTAAGCTTGAAAAATAATTAAATGATTTAAATGTATTTCGAATTTGATATGATTCATTATTTTTTAATGTTTCCATGCGTCAATATTTTTTAAGGATAAAGAAAGCATCTTCAATAATTGTGTTATTAATTTTGAATTGGTTTCTCCTATTTTTATATCATATTATGAAATTGATGATAAATTAATTTGCTTAAGGACAAGCAAATACTTAATTGTGGAGGAATTGTTAGGGGTCAAATTGATTGAGTTCTAAGTGTTAGTTTGTTAAATTATGACCCATAATTCAATGCTTAATTTTTAAATTTATGTATTATTATGATTCATTTGTAGGATGGAGCTTGAAGAAGGAGATTGAAGCAAATATTAGAAGAAAGTTCCTCATTTTAGTTCATCAACGGCACCCTACTAGGGTCACATTAATGGATGAATAGGGTGCCATTACAGAGATAGGATTCGACTATAAACAGTGGTCTATAAGAGTACCGTTGTAGGGAGGCAGGGTGCCGTTATATGATCAGTCAACAATTTCAACTACAAATCACTACAATTGAGGCAATAGCATGTAACTTCTCGATCTCTTTTGTCAGCTAGCACAAGTAGGAGTCTAGAGAGTCTACATAACACAAGAAAAACAACAAGAACCAGAAATCAATTAAGGATAAATCAAATTTAACATTAGTGAGAGATGCTTTTGATTCTCTCTTAGTTTTTCTTAGATGTTTTAGGCTTTAAATACTTGTAATTCAAGTTTTATATTGGTTTTTAAGTTAATGTTTGTTAAGATTGATGCTAAGACATATATTTGAGTTTATAAACAATCATAGGGGGTTTCTTAACTTAGATTATGACTTTTTTTCCTCTTTTTTTTTAGATTAATCAAATTTCGTGTTCTTATGTTCATATTATTTAATGTTCTTTATTTTCTTGCAAGATCTTGTGGATTTTGAAGCTGTGATGATGCCCAGATCTTGTTGAGGAATTCAACACTTGTCCAAAATTTTTCTAAGACTGTTTTGTAACTTCTAAACTACTTATTTCAGCTTATATTTATAGATCTATCAAAGTATTTGGCATAAGATGCATGTTTTGTATGCTCTGATGATCATGTGTGGTTAAATCCATTTTCCAACTTAAGATTGGTGTTTTAATGTTTTACGAGAGCTTAAATACATGTAATAAGGTCTTCTTTTTTTTTTATTGAAGGTCTTAAAGTTTTGATTTTTGACTGAACACCTAAGATTAAAGTGAATGACAATCTAGGATTCGAGAAATCTACTTAGGTTGTTGGAAAAATAAATAAACAACACAAATCAATCAATGAATGACCAAAATTTTATTATTTGTGAGAGTTAGAGATTTAAGACTGCAAATCTAGGAATCAAATTCTTGAAATTAATGCCCATTGACTAGATTTAAAGCGTAATAAAACTTTAAACTATGTTTAATGGGGAAAAGGCATATGTCCTAGCCATGGATTTGTCTTAAATTTGTGAAGGCACTTTAATCCAGCCTTTAAATTTGTTTAAAGTTCAATTAATTCATTAATCACATTGTTATTAGATAGATTCCACAAGTTAATAATTTTCAATAAAATATAAATCATTTTATAATTAAAAATTTCAAGGTTTTAAGAAAAATTAGGATAGCTTAGTATTTTCATCTTTTTAATTAATTAAGTTAGAATTACGTAGATAATTGTAATCTAATTAATCTAATGTTTAACCAATAACATCAATTTTCCTATGGGTTTAACACTCGGAATCTTAAAAATACTCGATTATATTACTTGTTTGATAGGTACCATTGCCTTTCATCATGTTGGTTTTCACTTAAATTCATTTTGGTTTTCAAAGTAAATTCGATTTAAAAGAACTCCCATTTTTATAATCATTCAACCAACGAACAACAGTTTTGTAAATACATATGGATGATGAGATATAATGACTTTGCAAATGATATGTTTTTTTAAATGAAATGAGAAATGTAGATTTCTTGTGTTCTATGATACCATAATAATGATTATGATTGCCTTAACATGCCATTCTCATAGGGTTTGTTCTTGAATATCCTCAGGATAGTTGGGTATATGTTCTATGGTAATGTGGTGTTACATTTTTAAATAAAGTATAATCAACCTTTCCTTTTTCAAAACCATTTTGAAGAAGAAAAGAACTTAATCTATCATACCAAGCTTTGAAAGCTTATTTCAATCCATATAAGGCTTTAGAAAGTTTGTAAATATAGTCAAGTACATCATGATTTTCAAAACTAGGAGGTTATTCTACATACACCTTCTCTTTAATAAAATCATTTAAAAGAAAAATTTTAACATCCTTTTGATAAAGTTTAAAATCCATATAAGCAGAAAAAGCAACCAAAAGTCTAATAACCTCTAATCTTGCTATGGGTTCTGTTAGTCTAATAACCATTTATAACCCTTGCCAGCAGTCTTGCCTTATTTCTCACAATATTTCTATCTTCATCAAACTTATTTCTAAAGACTCATTTAGTACCAATAATTTGATGATCCTTAGGCCTAGGTATTAAGGTCCATACTTTATTTCTCTCAAATTGGTTTAATTCCTCATTTATGGGTAAAATCCATCTCTTATCATTTAAGGCTTCATCTATAGTCTTAGGCTCAATGTTGGATATAAAAGACATATAGGAAAATTTTCTAATGCTTGATCTAGTTACTACACCTATTCCTACTTCACTTATAATTTAGTTGGAAAGATGGTCTTCCTTAAATATTGGTAAGCTTGTCGTTAGCTATTAAATAATGAAATTACCTAACCTACCTAACTAAGTAGCTAGGTCAAGTCAGGGTCGACCCCACAGAGAGCTAGGGTGAATTGCTATCTCTATTGATGCCTAAAAGGAAAAAGAAAATAAAACCACTGGAAGCAAAGATATTTAAACTAAACACTAAAGACGATTACGGAAATTGAGACAAGCAAGTAAGAAACAAACAAGAAATACAAAAGCAGGGTTGAAGATAAATCAGGGATTCTAGACTTATAATTTATCTTTGAAATAGATACCCTTCGGTTGGCCTAAGATGCTAGCCTATAGGTTAAAACAGGCTCTCAAACCTCGGTTTCGGCACTTTTTAGATAGGTCTTATATGATAGAAAAGCTATCCCTAATCACGAGGCAACATAGAATAAGCTCTCTAGATTTAACGACATGATAGCATGAACAACTAGGGAACGACTAGCCAAAGCCACAAACTTATAAGCTTAGAATGGGTAACATAGAGCAGTGGAATTATAAGTTAAGTTGATTAAGTTCTGTGACAAATTCAATTAGCCTATTGTTACTTAGGGAAATCACTAGGACTATTACGTATCACAAGTTCATTCCTAACAATAGAATTAGAAATTAAACTTAGGATGGCCAATCCTAAGAATTAATCTTTAATTAATCTCATTTATATGGAATTCTAATTCAGCCTTTACCTAAATCAAGTGCTTAATCAATTCCTAATCACTTCTCACAATTATTAAGAAAAAATCCCATTATTAACTTCCAACCTAAAACTAAACTAGTTAAATATAATTAAATTAAGTAAAAAAAATTAAATAAAAGTAAAAATAAATAATGAAAAGAAATTAAGGGCTAGAAAATTAAAAGCACTAAAGGGAAAACACAAATTGACATTTAAACAAACACAAACACTAATTAACTAAGCTATTACTTAATTAATCAAAACATAATACAACTCAACTTAAACTAAATTTGTAAACAAAAATTCTAGTAACTATAAATTGAATAAAAACTTAAATTAAATGAATTAAAACCTTAGAAAATACATAAATCTAAACTACCAAATATATATTAACCAAAGACATTAAGTTTAAAGGAAAACTCAAGGTTTACTAATGGAATAAAGACTAGAAATTAAAAACAAGAAAGTTGGAAAATTAACACTAATGAAAGATGTCAAAATTCAACCCTTTACCTAATGGAACTTTAGTTATTTAAACTAAAAGGCAATTAACTAAAACTTAACAAATCAAGATTCAACTTAACACCCTATTCAACAATTCTAGATTATGTAAATTAAACAAAAACTGAAATTTAATGAACTAAGTCCTAAGAACTTGCATAAAAACTAACTACTAAGCATAGAAGTATCAAACACAAAACATTAAATAACTTAATACTTAATCAAATTAAATATGAAATTATAAGCTCAGGGATCAAACAAGAAGAATAAATACTGGATAAAATAAACTCAACAAGAACAAACAAGAAAAATAGTTGGCATAGCAAAGTAAAACATGAAATTCAGCAAAGTAAGACATGATATTCAGCCATGAAAAGAAAAATAACAAAACCAAGACTAAAACTATTCAATATTCGGTCAACATATATGTAAAACAAATCAATTGAAAGGCAACATAATCAGATATGTCAAATGAAGAACATAAAATGATAAAAATGAAAAGAAAAGCAAGAAAGAAGTGAAAGGATGAGCAACCGTGATTATTGACTTAGATGAAGCTCTTCTCCATGTCTTGGATGCATTTGGATTCTCTCCATTGGCAAGGTCTCTAAGCTGTAATTTTTAACCCTCCCCTCAGCAAAAGAGACATCCATTTTTTCTTAGGAAGGTTACCGACCCATGACTTGAAAAAAAGACAAAAACAACCCACACTTATTAGATGAGCTCCTCAGGATTGCTTTCCACCAAGTTTCCATACTCTCTTGTCTTTTCTTTTACTTAAAATGTTGTTTTTTTGAGAAATTAAAAGAGTGTGATGCATGGATGCCGTTTATCTTCAAGGTGTTGCTGTTTTACTCCCTGAGATTTGACAGCTTCAACCTCTGATCGCCTTTTTTGTATTAACGTCCTATATGCATCTCCAATTACCATGAAATTTTGTATGACTGTTCCTCATATGATGATCATTCTCTCCATAAAAGTTTATATAAATTAGAGCTCTGAAAGTTCTCCTAATGCATCTCAAAAATCACCTGAACAAAATCTAAAGTTCAACCGAGCTTGTCTTGATCTTTTCTTTGTGAACTCTTCATGACTTGCCATATGGCCTTGAAATTTGGGTGGAACCTCATATAATAATTTTTGAGGTCCTGAAATTGGTTCCACACCAATTCTAGTTTCAACTTTACTCCAATTCATCTCAAAACATGGCCCTTTCAACTTGTATATATCCCTTAAGGTCAAATTTGCATGTAAAAGAAAAAAGAAACACAAATTAAGCATTTAAATAACAAAATAGGGATGAAATGGCATTGTAAAACATATAGAAACACTATAAATTTTATCCCCATCAAATCTTCATTCTCTTGGTAAGCCCTCATCTCTCTTAACCTCTTCACTTTATTGAACAATAGACTCACTAGGTGAAGGCTGGATTTCTATGGTGTCTTCCTTAGGCTCTTCTAAACCTAAATACTCCATTTCTTTTGTTAAACCTTTATCATTATCATCAACACTCTTATTTGAATTAAAAGGATTATATTCATTATATACAACATTCATTGATTCTTTAATCATCATGGTTCTCTTGCTAAACACTATATAAGTTCTACCACTAAAGGAATACCCAAAAAAAAAAAACCTTCTTCTGATTTTCCATCAAATTTACTCAAATTATCTCAAGTATTCAAAATAAAGCATTTAAAGCCAAACACTTCAAAATAACTTACCTTTGGTTTCTTCTCAGACTAAAGTTCATATTATGTTTTATCCACATTATTGGATACATGGTCTGTATATGTAATAGCTTCTACTTAAAAATATTTAAGAACATAATATTCATTCAACATTGCTTTAGCCATTTCTTGCAAAGTCCTCGTCTTCCTCTCAGTAACTATATTTTTTTGAGGGGTTATAAGAGTTGAAAAATTATGAAAAATGTCATTTTTTTCACAATATTCATCAAACAATTCATTTTCAAATTCTCTTGTATAAGAAATATTTCTAGATGCATGAGCATGCTTAAAATGAGTATGTGAATGTGTAGGCCATTTCTCCTAGATGTAGACTTTTAAACATACATAAAAGCATGATGAAGGTTCCTAGATTGAGCTCTAGAAGAAGATGCACCATGAACGAAAGATGACTTAGGAGCATGCTCTTCATCTAGACTTTTTCCCTTCACAAATATAGTCTTAACATTAAGTGTTCCACTCCCTTTATTGAAGCCTAAGCCACATTTATTATTTGAAGCCTTTTGGGAACTTCACATATTATCCAAATTTTCTTTTCCCTTAGTCAAGTTTTCTAGTGATTCTTTAGGACATTTTACCTCATTATTTAAGGAATCATTTTCATCCATCATCTTCTTTCTATCATTATAAAAAATCCACACTATTAGGTTCTAAAACATGATAATCATTCTTCGACTTCTCATTTTCTACTCTAAAATCATCCATCAACTTTATGCATTCCTCATATTTAGAGGATAATTTCTTTATTCTCGTGGTAACACGTTCTAAGCATTTAATCAATTCATCATAACTTAAACCAACATCAATAACAATATTCTAATTCTCATTATCATTAGAATGGAAAGAAGATGACACCTTATCATCCAAGGCCATGAGAAAAACTTGGCATTTTCTTTGTCAGATTTTTCACTTTCCTATTCGCTTTTGGTCTCCCATAAAGCTTTCAAGGCATTCTTTCCCTTTTTTTCCTTCTTTTCTCTTCTTTCTTTCTTACTACTTCTTTCATACTTCTCATTCTCCTTGAGAAATGGGCAATGGATCTTCAAGTGTCTGGTTTCCTACATTCAAAACAAATAACATTACTAGGTTTTTTCTTGTAATCATTCTTGCCTTGCTCTCTTTTTTTGGATTGTGCCTTCTTCTTTAATAACTTGTTGAACTTCTTAGTAAGGAGAGATATTTCATCATCACTATCTTTCGAAGAGCTTGCTTCTTCGCTAGACTTATCTTTCTTAGCTTTGAATGCCAAGTTCTTCCTTTTTAATGAAGGTTCCTCTTTTTCTATTGAATCCTTCATCACCATCTCGTATGTGAGCAATGAACCTATCAATTCCTCCATAGGTTAAATGTTAAGATCATTGTCCTCTTGAATGGTGGTTACCTTTTACCTCTCATTCCTTTGGTAAAGGCTTCAAAATTTTTCTACTAAATTCAACATTTCCATATGTTCTTTCTAGACCCTTCAATGCATTTATGATGTCAATAAATCTGGTATATATGTTTGATTATTCAATTTCTTATGATAGGAAATTGGAATATTAGGGGCCTCAATGGCTCTAGTTCTCAGCGTGTAGTTCGAGATTGGATTCGACTCGATGATCTTGATTTGGTTGGTGTCTTGGAGACAAAGGTCTCTCTTCTGAGCTTGGATTCTATAGTATCTGCTTCCTGTCAGGGTGATATAGGTTGGTACAAACATATGGATGATTTTGGGCAGTGCATTCATGATACTGAGCTTATCCGACTTCCTTTCAGGGGTTTGAGGTATATGTGGCATAACTGTTAGGAGGGTTATAGTCTATTGTTTGGTGACTGGATTGGAGTTTTGGCAACTCCACTTGGTTTTCCACTTGGCCTAGTACTCTTACTGAGGTCCTCCCGCGAGATATCTCTGATGATAGTGCTTTGGTCATTTAGCTTAGAGTTCAGAGATTTCGTCCTCCTACTCTTTTCAAGTTTCTGAAATGTTGGACTGACCATCTCGACTTTTCAGATCTTGTTAGGAGGGTGTGGACTACTCTAGTGCATGGGGATCCAATGTTTTATTTGACCTACAGACTCTGTTTGCGGACGCACGAGCTGAAGTCTCTTCATTTTCTGGACTACAGTCATATTTCCACTAGGGTTAGGGTGACTCGAGCTCGTTGGGCTGCAGCTCAGGCAGCATTAGATGCTTCTCCTCTCTCCACTAATTTAGGCATTGCTAAGCATGACTTAGCCCACCAGTATTTCGGATTGGTTCAGGATGAGGAGTCCTTTTATAGGCAGAGATCTCAGATTCAGTGACTTGCCCTGGGGGACTAGAACACCAGATATTTCTATCGCTTCTTACTACACAAACAGGTCAGAGCTAAGGTGTTGGGATTACAGGATGCAACAGGCACCTTTTTCACCAATCAGGGAACTTTGGGGCAGTTGGTAGTGGATTATTTTTAGGGTATTCTTCTCTCTCCCATTCTAGCTCCTTCTGCAAATGTTGCTAGATATTTCACTCGACGTATCCCTGTTGATATAGTTCAGTCTTTGGTGAGCTTGATTTCTGATGAGGAGATCTATTCAGCTTTATTCTCGATTCCGGAGGATAAGGCCTTGGGGCCTGATGGTTACATCTCTTTCTTCTATAGGAGGTGTTGGGATATTATTGGTTCGGACTTCAGGGAAGCAGTCTGGTGCTTCTTTTCTACCTTAATCATGCCTCGATAGATGAACTTCGCAAGGATCACTTTAGTTCCTAAGTTGGAGAGCCCCGAGACTCTTAGTGACTTTAGACCGATCTCCTGCTGCAATGTCCTTTATATGTGCATTTCAAAGGTCATTGTAAATCGGTTTAGAGTGGTTCTTCCTGAGGTGATTGGTCCTACTCAGATGGCTTTTGTCCCGGGGTGGCAGATTGTCGATGCCATCTTTCTTTCTCACGATTTGCTGCATGACTATCACCTTGACCATTCACCTCCACGGTGTGCCCTTAAGGTTGATATTCGGAAGGCCTTTGATACTGTCAGTTGGGAGTTTATTATCCTGGGTTTATGGATTATTGGTGTTCTTGACTGTATGATTGATTGGATTGAGGCGTGTCTCCGGACTGCTCATTTTTCAGTTGCCCTAATGGGGGTCTTCATGGTTACTTCCCTGTTACTTAGGGGGTGCGTTAGGGAGACCCCCTTTCCCCTTACCTTTTTGTTTTAGCGATGGAGGGTCTTGATGGGATTCTGTGGGTGGCTACTACAATTCCAAGCTTTCGGTATCATTGGAGATGTGGGCGGACATCTCTTAGCCATCTCTGCTTCGTGGATGGCTTGATGATCTTCAATCGGGCATATTTAGATTCTCTTAGGGTCATCAGATAGTCTCTAGCTGATTTTGAGAGGGTTTCTGGTTTGACTATGAACTCAACGAAGAGCCAAGTTTTCTTCTTGGGGATTCCTGAGGATGAGGCTTCTTCCATACAAGGAGTTCTTGGGGTTCAGATTGCTTCCCTCCTGATTCGCTATTTTGGTGTCCCCCTTATTACTTCTTGGCTGCGACACTCTGATTGTCTACCGTTGGTGGAGAGGATTCTTTCTCAGATTCGTTTGTGGACTTCAGTGTCTCTTACATATGTGGGTCACCTTCAGCTGATCAGATCTGTACAATTTTCCATACAGGTTTACTAGTCAGGATTGTTCATCCTACCTGCTAATATTTCTCGTCGTATTGAGAGTATTTTGTCAGTTTTTCTTTAGAGAGGTACTTCTTTATCCTACTTTGGGGGGAAGGTAGCTTGGGAGTCTATTTGTTTCCCTCGGTAGGAGGGTGGTCTAGTAGTCAAAAGGATCAGAGACTAGATCCGGCCAGTCATACTTCAGTATGTGTGGTGTTTATTCACTGACAAATCTTATACTTGGGCCTCTTGGGTTCATACAGTTTTGATTCGAGGCAAATCCTTTTGGCATGTCTGAGTCCCCTCCAGCTCCTTTTGGGTTTTAAGGAAGATTTTGTTGAGCCGGGAGTGGTACCGTAGGCTTATCATTGCCTACATTGGTGATGGGTGTGATACCTCTCTTTGGCAAGATTACGAGTTGCCGGACCAGGGGCCTTTATGCGACAGGTTTTCATTTCGGGTTCTCTCCTCGACTGGGCTCTCTTGGGATGTTAGGGTCTCCGAGATTATTGATTCTAGGGAGTGGGTTTTTCCAGAGGGGGACAACGAGCTTCAGCAAGTTTGGGCCTCCATCCATTCTCGACCACGGGTGCGGCATTCTGATAGTTGGGTTTAGAAAGGTCACTTATCTGGGGTCTTCTCTGTGGACTCTACATGGAACCTTCTCTGGGTTTGACGACTAGTGAACTCGATCCACCATCTCCTTTGGTTTCCAGAGCATATCCCGCGACACTGCTTTATCCTCTGGCTAGCTTCACAAGAGCATCTTCGGACTATAGACAATCTTCAGATGTTTGCCATCTTGTCAGGTTTGACTTGTATCTTATGCAGCTCGGCTCCCTTGATGCACGATGTTCTTTTCTTCCATTGCAGATTCTCTTCTCTAGTCTGAGGCTCTCTCTCGACAAGGACCCCCATTGCTTGGCCTTCAATTTCCTAGTCTCCTCTTCTACAGTGGGCTTCCACCCTTCTTTGTCGGTGACAAGACTTTAGGCATATTGTTTCTCAATTAGTCTTCTCTACCACAGTCTACTTTCTTTGGTATGAGAGAAATAACCGCATCTTTAGCAGGCGACATCGATCTCTATAGGGTGTTATTTAGGACATCTCCGAGCTTATCTATTCTCAGCTTCTTGGCCTCAAGACTCATTTTCAAATCCTTGACCTCCAGCATCACATCTGGAAACTCCTTACTTAGCTTTGCTTTCTTTTGAGGGCTGTATGTGGCTTTTTGTTTGCTTTTTTCTTTATTTGCGGGCCGTTTATGGATCTTTATTTGCTTGTATTGTTTTCATTGAGGGCCGCCTATGGCTCTTTATTAGCTTGTTTTTCTTTACACTATACATAGCTTCTAAGCGCCACTTCAGGCCTCTTGCTTTCTTGCACTAACTTTTTCCTCATCTATATACTAGTTATTTTCTCCCAAAAAAAATCTTACTCTCTTTTACTTGGTTGATACTTTCATAAGTGACCTCTAAAGTATGTCAAATTTCTTTAGTCATTTCACACATAGACACTCTACTGAAATCACTCATACTTAATGCAAAAAATAAAATATGAAAATCCTTACTATTAAGTGAATGTAATCTTTCATCCTCTTCATTCCATTCTTCTTTCACTTTAGGAATTCTTTGGGCATTCTCAATCTTAGTGGGAACATATGATCCTTCACTCACTATATCCCACAACTTAATATTTTTAGCTTGAAGGAAAAACTTCATCATAGTTTTCAAATAAAAGTATTAATTCCCATCAAAGAAATGAGGTCTACTAACATTTTGGTCCTGATAACTTGATAAACTACCTAAAGGTGCCATAATAGATGCTTTCTAACAATTGCATTAGAAATTAATGCAAATGTGAGACCTAAGCTCTTAAACTAATTGTTAACCCTATGCCACCTAAGAATGGGGTGAAATGGGTGTTTAAAATTTTCTAAACTAATTAAAACAAGCCACCTAAACCTATTTGAAATTAAATGCAATCACTAAACCAATATTCAACCTAGTATGATATGAACGGAAAATGTGAATTTGATAATGATTAAACTAATCGTCAATCCACACATCAAGTAAAAAGCAAAGAGATAAGAGAAGAGAAAGATACCAAGGATTATAGAAGTTCACCTATCCTAAAGATAGACTACGTCTTCTTCTCCAATAACTCGTTGGAATATTTTCACTAAAAAGTCAGAAAGCAATTACAATCTTCTTCTATGATGAAGAGTAACCCTTACAAGGCACAATATTTTTGTTGAGGGTAAATAGTAACCTTTTGAAAAATATTTTTATAGCAAAGAAGAGCCTTTACACAATCAACCAATTAAGGGCTCTTACTTTCAGTAAATGATATAATTGAACTATGATGCACTGGTAGCATAAAAAAACTCAATAGGATAGTATTAATCAACTAGAAACAGGTAAATATGATTAATGATAAGAGTAAAAATGCAAAGACACAAATATGGATAGCTTTGATGAACAAGAATATAGTAGCTTCCAAACAAAGAAACAATGCCCTAAAAATTAAGTTATATGGTCATTGAAATCCTTGAGAACTTAAACAAATAGTAAATTTAGTTTAAAGTGCCCAAATATATGAATGAATGATAGAACATGCAAAACTAGACAACTATTGTGTTTATAACTTTTTTAACTTTAATATGCCAATATAAACCCTTAATAATGGATGACATTAATCAACGAAGCTCTTAAACACTCAAAAAACTAAATACAACAGATTTGGGCAACCAATAACTGATATATATGATGAAAAAAGGAATTGAATCAATAATAGCAATATCAATAAAATCTTGAAACAATTTATACATATATTCAAACTTAAGCTCGAAAATGATGAAACAACAACCCAAAAATTAAAAAATTTTATTAATCTAACTGTTGAACAGTTAAAAAAATACAAGGATTTGAGCACCCAAAATCCGATTTAGATGATGAAACACGTAATTGATTCAAGCATAGCAAGCAAAACAAAATGTAGAAACAATTTTGATATATATGCAAACTTAAGCTCGAAAATGATGAAAAAAACACCCCAAAATTAGAAAATTTTATTAATATAACTCTTGAACACTTAAAAAATAAATACAATAAATTTTAGAAACCAAAAACTTATTTATATGATGAAAAATTGTAATCGAATCAAGAACAACAATAATAACAAAATGTAGAAATAATTTTGATATATATGCAAACTTAAGCTCGAAAATGATGAGACAACCACCAAAAACTTCTAAACTTTTATTAATCTTATGGTTGAACACTTTTAAAAAACAAAACAAATTTGAGCACCCATAATTTTATTAAGATAGCGAAAGGCGTGATTAAAGTAAGAACATAAAGTGCAAAAAAAGTTTTAATATATGTATGAATATAAGCTTATACCTAAAGACAACTTTGAAATGTCAAAAAACTAAGAACAATAATTTTACATCTCTCAAAATGAGATTGAAACAAAATAAAATAAGAAAAATAGAGATGAACCAATGAAGAGCAAAATCTGGACAACTCTAAAGTTCGTGAGCATTTTACCTTGTAAACTTGTTTCTTGAGCATCTAGATCTATTACAATTGTTTGGGAATGTTAAATATAGGGTTAGGAAGGGTATAGAGCCTTTATGGGGCATATCTAGCCATTTAGGAAACAAAATGACATACAAACCCTTAAACCCTAAACTTGGCGTTAGAGACAATTTTGAGTAAAATGTCTTCTTAGAGCTTCAATCAACATTTTGAGCGCTTAAAAATTGAAGTAAAAAATCTAGTGCACTCCTGAAACATTAAACAAAATGTGTTTAATCATTTTTAAGTAATAAAATTAGATTTAAGCACTAAAAAATTAGATTGAATGATGATAACTGAAATCCGGATAGATTTGTGGTATGTCAACAAATAATCTTAAACTAATCGAATTTCAATTTTAAAAATGCAATCAAATGACTAAAATGATGAAAACTTTTTCATAACATTAATCAAGACTTTAAAATTTTTAAAACATAATTTTAGACTATATGAATGTTCAAAAAGATTTAATGTCTAGAAAGACAACAATTGACCTTGTAATGGAAAATTGTGTAACTTTTCAATATATTTATGCAATGCATGACAAATTTGAGCCCTTGTATCAATTGAATATTAAGTAAAACATAAAAACACATGTGAAACAACCTAACTAGGGCCTTAAAGCTTCCATATTCTTTGTTATTCCATCATCTTCAATTTTGGCATTTAACCTTCAAGCTTTCCATATTGAAACATCCATATAATGAACCTATCTTTGATTTTCACAAAATAAACCTAAACATTAGTAAGTAAACATGTTTTTTAATATCAAAACCAAGATTGGAACCTCCCCTGTTTCAACGGATTTGAGACCTTCATCTTTACTTATTGGAGCAATCCATAAACAACGTGATTGAATCACTGCATGACCAATCTCACATTAAATAACCTGAGCCTTAGCTATCAATTTCAATTTGCTAATCTCCTTCGCAAAAGTTTAAGTATATAGTTCATTTGTCTTTAATTTTAAAAGAATCAATCACCGCTCTCGATTCTCTATATAATTATAATATAAGTGACATAGTATTTATAGTATTTTTCCCACAAGACTCAAACTTATTGAAATTCATTGATTTACTTATTAACAAGTTCACTTGCCTTAGAAGTTGGTCTTAAGTTAATTAGTCTAATCATAATAAACAAAAAAACATTAAAAACTCCATTTAGGAATAACTCAAATACTGAGGTGAAATATTCAGAAAAGAAGTCTAGCAAAGAAATCCAAACGGTGGTTAGGAGAGAGGTTAGCATGAAGAAAAAAGGCCTTATCTACTCAACAAGTTAATGAATATATTATTATGGAATGTGAGGGGGATTGATTCCCCAACAATTTTGATGGATTGTAGATTATATTTAAGAAAGAGTTTTTTGTGTAAATGAAATTCTCAAACAGTATATGGGAGTACCTTATTAATCATAGTTGGCACTTTAAGGGTAGGATTGTTATGGCTTTAACAAAGAACATATGGAGGTAATTACCTCTCTAATCACAGATCAAATGCTTCTTATGGAAATTCATATGAAGTAGTTGAATCTAATGATCCAGAACACTTTTGCATATGCCTTTATTCTGGCATTTTAGCCATCATGGAGAAAGATAGAGGGTATTGCTAGCTCAAGCTTTTAGCTTTTGATAGTATTAGTGGATTTTAACATAATTATGCATCCTTATAAAGAGGAGAAAAATCATTGTTTGAGGAATTATTTTAAAGATATGAGATTATATGCTGTTAAAGCACGACTTATAGACCTAAGGACAGAAGCGAAGCTTTTCTCCTAGGTAAGTGAATAGCAAAGTTTTTGGTTTATTAGAAAGAAATTAGATATCACACTTATCAATGAAATTTGGCTATATGCTTTTTTGGAAAGTAAGGCAAGCCTTAATAATTCTCTATTCTCAATGATTTAAAATATGCAACGACAATTTCGTAAAAGATTCCCTTTTAGATTTAATAGGAATAATAGTTACACAAATGATTAATCTTTTAGGATTTTTCAGTTGATTGAAAAACCTTTAATATTTTCATATTAAGTAATCAATCTTTAAAAATTTTTTCAATAAAGGTAAAAAAAATTAACTCCATTAAGTTTATGATGATCCGGCAAAGTTTGTCGCATCATCGTCCACGTGTACATCTATATTTTTAAAAGTTTTCAATTTAATGATCATCTTTTTAAAATTTTTTCAATTCAGTGAGAAACTTTCTAAAAGTTTTTCAATACATTGAGCAACCTTATAAAATTTATCCAATTTGGGTTTAAATTAATTTTTTATAAAAATAACATGTTCTTAATAAACCAACATTTTAGTAGAAAGTATTGTATAATAATTTTTAAATTTAGTTAACAAATATATAACTCACTCCTTAAAAAGTTTTAAATTATTTTATTGAAATACAATAAATTTGAATTATATTTTTAATTATAAATGGTTTTAAAATTATTTTTTATAAATTATATTTTAAATTAAATTTTTAATAGAATATTTTTCTTTTATTCAAAAATATTTTATAATTGAATATTTTCAATTTAATATGTTTAATGTTCTAAAAAAGTTTTTGAATAATTTATATTGATATTATATTTTCATTTATAAATAATTGTTAAATTATATATTTGAACAATTAAAAATTGTTTTATTTAAGATATATTTTAAATTATAATTTAAAATGTATTATAAATATTTTATATTTGAAAAATATCTTATAATTAATTTTATAA
>JAOXYD010236893.1:0-17454 GCA_028565735.1 Pinacopodium congolense | reverse complement strand
AGCATCAATTAATATAAAGGTTAAAGTTTATGAGTGGTGCTAGTAGCCATTTAAGAGGGTGATCTAGCCATTTGAGTTGTGTTTTTGGTGGCTTATAGTTATTTTCGACACCCTTAACTAGTTTGTGTGATAGCATATACAAATGGCTTAAACACCAAATAATATACTTATTAAGTTACTTCTTCAATAATTAGGTGTGATGCTTGCGATTCTTTTGCTTTCTATCACAATAAAATTGAAATTTGTGAAATTGATTAAAGGCATTGATTGATTTCTATTGTAGTCAATTAACAATTGACTCTTGATTGGGATTGTTTTAGTAAAGTATTTAAATTATTGTTTAAGGAAAAGCAGTGGTTCAAATGTGTGGGAATTTGATTAGGATGAACTTTTTTTAGTTTTGGTACACTATTTCACTTGAATTAATCCTCATTTTTATTTAAAAATTTTTCAAGTTGTGTTATTATGTGTCCTATGACATGTTTAAAAATGTAAAGGAGAGAAACCATTGCAATTTTCTTAAGTCTTCATGTTGTTTTCTTAACATCAATTGATGCTCGTAAAGTATCGTCGTTAGGTTTTGATTTTATTTTGATTTATAGTAGCTCTGTTCAATGCTTTATGTAATATTCACCTTTATTTATTGTTTTCGAATGATATTGAAGTTGTGTTTTTGTTTTCCTATCTTCTAGTACATATAGATTGAATTTGTTGATGGATTTTGAGCTTAAGTCTTTTCGATAATGATAAGTGTATTTTAGACTATGTTTCTAGGTTATTTTAAGGTGTTCTAAGTGTTTTATACTTCTCTAGTAGGAAATTTTTCATCCTATTCATTATTTCTTTGATGTTTGATTGATTCTTTGTGTTGCTTAGGGTTTTAGGGAAAAATATGATTTTATTTGAGGAATGAGTTGATGCTCTTTACTGTTTGGATGTCTAGATAACAGATGAAGCTCACAGAAGCGCCAGATAAGGTAGAGCTGATTTCCAAAAGGCATTCAATGCACTTACAGAACTCTAGTTGTTATGAAATTTTACAAGGTGCTAGAACAACATGTTCCGAGCCTACATATCAAACTTGACAACATTTTGAGTTTGGTAGATGAAGATATAGTGAAAATACTAAGCAAATGTCTAAGAAAGAAAACCTAATGTGGCATGATGATGTGGCATAAAGTTTTCAAGACATAACATATGCAGGATGTGTATTATGGTATTTTGGACTAAAGAAGAAATGAAGAAACCTAACTATAACCCTTTTGACCCTAGGCATCATCGAAAACAAAAATAGAGGGTTTTGGAAGAGAAAAGTGTGAAGAGACTCAAGATTAAGGGGAGTAATCAAGATTCAACAAGTGTTGTCTAGTTTTTTCCAGCAAATGAGGCTTCATGATCTTCATTTGTTTATCTTTCTTTTACTTATCTTTTGATGTTTAATCTGAATATTATTTTTTTGAACATGATTATGGATTACTAAATCTAGTTTATGGATTGTTATTGAGTTGTTTATTCAACTTTTAAGATATTCATTTAATGCAGGGTTGTTTATGTTAATTGTTGAGCCTGCAATCACTTTAAATCAAGAGATTTTTTTGAATTAATTGAGTTAGGATGTGCAGTGAGATTTGGTAAATTAATAGACTTACGGTAAACTTATTCATAGGTGATTGAAGAGAGATCTTAATTACTTGTTAATTGCCCTTAAGATTGCTTCAAATCCAATTGCTGTTTAGGAGTAGTGTTATGAACCAAGAGTTTATAATTAAGCTCCTAAGTAGTTCAATTGGATTAACTGAATAGATCTTGAGATAGGGTAGTGAAACTATAACATATCTAGGATCAAACACAATTAAAAAAATAGAATAAACAAGGATAGAATAACCCCTAAGTCTCCAATATTGAGTATTTTCTTTATTTTGATTTCTTCTGTAATTACATTAACTCATGTTTCACTAGTTTAGTTTAATTTTTAGTTTATATACTTTTTTTTTACCTTGGACGAAGTTCAGTTCATATTGTCAGGTATCTAGAATTAATCCTTGTGGGATCAATAATAGATATACTATAAGTTATGACATGTGTACTTACAGTATAAAACTAGCAACTAATTTTGTTGAGTCGTTGCCGGGGATTGTGGTTTTAGGGTCTTGCTCGACTAGAATTCATTTGATTTAAGGATTTTTTTTCCTTACACTTTTCTTTTGTGATTCTAGGTTCATGAGTTCAATAGTGACAAGAAGTTTGAGTAAGTTAGAGGACACTCAATTTTCAAATATTACCAAGCATGAAGGAGAACTTAGACAAGTAAGGTGTCAGAAAGAAATTGATACAACAACGACAAAAGTAAGAAATCTAGGAGAGAATTAAAGAACTCTCCTATACTTCATGAGACCTAGTTTTAACATCAACTAATAGGGAATTACAAGGCCCCCAGTCCATGAAAATAATTTTTAGATCAAATGGGTGTTATTGAACATGTTGCAGACAAAAATTCAATTTTATAGCTTGGAGAATGAAGATCCAAATGCTCACTTGGTCAAATTTTTTGAAATATGCGACATCTTTAGATCTAACAGTCTATCAGGAGACTCTAAAAGGATGAGGATATTCCCATTTACTTGGAAAAAACTGAACCAAGGCTTAGTAAGTTCACTAAATCCCTAGAACATCATTCCATGGGATTAGCTAGTACAAGTCTTTCTAGCCATGTACTTTCCATTGATGAAGACAATCAGAATCATTAAGGAGATAAAAAATTTTCTACAAAGAGAAGATGAGTCTTGATATGAAAAATAGGAAAGGTTCAAGGAGTTACATAGGAGTTTTGCCTAGTGTAATCTACCATGGAAATTATAGTGCAAACATTTTATAATGGTGTCACCATATAGACATAAGGCACTATAGATGTAGTAGTTGGGGGTCTCTAATGCGAAAGATGATAGATGCAACTCATGATTTGTTAGAAGGGATGGTAAATAATTTCCTTGTGAAGAGCAGAAAGGAGTAGGAAACCAACTTTTAAGGAGTAGAAGGATGTTATTGTCATGGATTTGGTGAATGCCTTTCATGCTTAGATGTCAGCATTGGCCAAACACTTGAAAAACTTACAACGTACTTCATAGTAGTCATTGAAAGCTGTACAACACGAGTGCAAGTTGTGTCAAAAGAGTCATGTAACTATAAAGTGCTTCTTGATATCTACAAATACGACAGAACAAGTTAACTACAGGGGAGCACCACAAGGGAGTTGAGGTAACAATCCTTACTCGAATACTTACAATCTGGGGTGGAAGAACTACCACAACTTTTGTTGGAATAATAACATTGCAGATAACAATATGAGAGCACAAAGACAACCAAGATTCTAATAGGATAGGCTGGGGACATTGAAGTCAAAGATGGACAATCTTATGGATGATCTAAACTCTAAGTTCAATAGTCTGGATGAGAGCCAAATGAGGATGGAAGCCAAATTATATCAGATATTCAAAAACTATGCCTCTTTTATACATAACTTAGAGGTTTAAGTCAGTCAACTTGCTATTGCTTTATCAACAAGAAATACATGAAGCTTACCCAGCAACATTGAATTAAACCCTTGATAGTAATTAAAGGTAATCAAGTTAAGGAGCGGTCAGGAGTTGGAAAAGCCAAAGGAGGAAGAGGCAACCCCCCTAGGGATGATATCCTGGAGAAGAAGGAGGAGGATTTAGAGAAGTGATACGTGCTACCACCATCATATGCTCTGAAGATCTCTTTCCTAAAGAGGGTAAAGAAGAACAAGATAGATACGCGGTTCTAAAAATTTTTAGAAAAGTAAAATAAGCTACATATTAACTTATATTTTGTGAAGCCACTGGAGAGCATGTCAAATTATTCCAAGTACCTCCAAAATATCATGACTATCAAGAGGAATTAGGAGTACAACTAGATGGTGCCTCTAATTGAGAGTTGCAATTTAATCATCTCTAGTTACAAGCCATCTAAGTAAAAGGATCCAGGGAGTTTTACTATTCCTTGTGTTGTTTGTAATTTAGAATCTTCAAAGTGTTTATGTGATCTTAGAGCTAGTATTAATTTAATGGCATTGTCTAATTTCAAGAAGTTAGGATTTTCAGATATGAAGTCAACATTGATGTCAACACAGCTGGGAGATCAATCTATAAAGAAATCGTTTAAAGTCGTAGAGGATGTTTTGGTGAAGGTGGACAAGGTTATTACTCTAGTGGATTTTAACGAAGATAGGTGTGGCCTATTAATTCTCGAAAGGTCATTCATGACCATATGAAGAGCTTTGATTGTTGTTTGTAATGGCACGTTGGTTATTCGTATTGGTAATGAATAAGTCGAGTTCATTATGAGCGAGACTAAAAAAAAAACACCTGAGGAAAGTTTTTTTTTCTGAAAATCGACATGATCAATGAATGTGGAAAGAAGTAAAGATGAATAGTATTGAAGAAGAAAAGAAAAAAAAAACACAACATGAGTGAAGAAGAAGAGGAGTCGGGCGAGATATCGAAGGATGAGCCTTTGGGTTAAACCAAAGCACTCACTCCAGCTTTTAGTGAGATACCACCTATTATGGGGTTGAAGCCTTTGCGGGACCATCTTAGATATACCTTTCTAGGTGAGGGTCAAACACTATCAATTATAATCTCCAATCATTTAGATAAGGAGCAAGAGAAGGAGGAGATAGACAGTATAAAGAAATAGATGAAAGTATTTGGATGGAGAATAGCAAATATAAGAGGGATATGTCCAAGTATGATGATGCATAGAATCAACTAGGAAGAAGGATGCAAGAAACAAGGGAGAGATAAAGGAGGTTGAACCCACACATTAGTAGGGAAGTGTAAAAAGAAAAGATTAAACTTTTAGATGCCAGGGTTATCTATCCCATCTTTGATAGTGAATAGGTGAGCCTAGTATACTTTGTACTTAAGAAGAGGGGCACGACAGGGGTTGAATATAACAATGTAGAATTAATTTTACGAAAATAATGCAAGCTCGCAGGTTCTCATTAATTACAATAAACTTAACACAATGGCTAAGAAGGATCACTTTCCCTACCTTTCGTAGATCAGATGATTAAGAGAGTTACTATTTTTTAGATCGTTACTCAGGTTAAAATAAGATCATCATATAACCAGATTACCATGATAAAATCACATTCACTTATCATTGTAGGACACTTGTCTATAAAAATAGTGCCCTTTAGCCATCAATGCCCCAACTATTTTTTAGTGATGCATGATGGCCCTATTCGTAGATGTGATTAAGGACATAATGGAATTGCTTATGGATGATTTCTTAGTCTTTCGAGAATCCTTTAATAGCTACTTGAAATATTTAGATCGAGTTGGATTGAATTTTTCAAATATGCGACAGTAGCATTTGGTCCTCAGTTAAAAGAAATGTCATTTTATGAGGTACGAAGGCATAGTTCTAGCATATGAGATTTCATACAAAGGCATAAAGGTTGATAGAGATGAAATAGAAGTTATCAAGAATTTTAGAGCATTTTTTTTGACATGTTGGTTTTTATGGTCAATTCATCAAAGAATTCTTTCCTTTTGCTTAACCCCGTACTAATTTGTTAGTTAAACATGTACTTTTTGTTTTGATGCTAGCCATTTAAATGCTTTTGTTATGTTAAGGATGGCATTGATATCCGCACCAATTCTAACTTCTTCGTATTGGTCCTTGCCAGCTGAGGTCACATGCAATGCCATTAACCAAGCAGTGGGCTACATTCTAGGACAACGAAAGGAGAAGCAACTATATGCTATCTACTATATCAATAAAACCTTGATAGGAACCTAATTGAACTATACAACTAAGGAAAAGGAATTGCTAACTGTAGTGTTTGCATGCAATAAATTACGCTCATACCTCTTAAGATCAAAGGCAATTTTTTTTTACTAATCATGCAACAGTAAGGTACCTATTTCCTAATGATGCAAAGACAAGACTAATTCTATGGGTCTTGCTTTTGTAAAAATTCAACTTATAGATAGGAGAGAACGAAGGGGTGAAGAATGTAGTGGTAAACCACTTATGACTTCTAGAAAGTGGGGAGATGTAATCATGTGAAGAAAAAAATTAAAATTTCCTAGAGAATTATTTAATGTTAGTAAACAATGTTTTCATCCCATGGTTTGTTGATACAGTGAACTATATAGTAAGTGATATCCTTCCCCCTTACTTACCTTATCAACACAAAAGTGATTTTTGTTTAAGTGTTTTCGTTATCTTATAGGTAAGCCAATCATATATAACATATGTTCTATTGGACAAATTCGTAGGCATGTTTTGGAGGATAAAATGCTTGAAATTCTAAGTCAATGTCACAATTCACCTTATACAGGCCATTACAGAGCTAGTAGACTACAACTTGAGTGCTACAATGTAGTTTTTTTCCTAGGATATTAAAGGATGCACATAAGTTTGTCAAGAATTGTGATCGATGTCAACATGTCGAAAATATTTCAAAATGGGATGAGATGCCACTCTTCAACATCTAGAAATCTAAACATTTGGCACTAGTGAGTCGATTTCATGGGACTAGTTTCATCATCACTCGGTAATAATTATATCCTGGTTGGTGTGGACTATGTCTCTCGATGGGCAGAAGTGGTAGCAACTCTAACCAATGATGGTAAGGTAGTGCAGAAGGTCATAAAATTAATTTTAATAGGTTTGGAGTACCAAGTGCGATCATTAGAGATGGAGGAGAGCACTTTTGCAATAAGCCCTTTGAAGTTATGCTGAAGTAATATGGTGTTTACTATCATGTAGCTACATTATATGTGGCTAAGTTGAAGTAGTGAATATGGAGTTAAAGAAAATTTTAGAGAAAACAGTGAATGGTTTGAGGAAAGATATGGTGCTAAAGCTTGATGATGTGCTATAGGCATATCGAACTGTATTGAAGACGCCCCTAGTTACCACTCGATTCCATTTTGTCTATGGGAAAACTTGCCACTTACCCCTGGGGATAGAACATTGAGCATTGATAAGATTGAAATATGCTGAGTTTTGATATTCATTTGAATAACATTTCAACCCTATTTTAGTCTTTATATGCTTAATATGTGTTCCTTTTGAATTTTCATACAAAAGAAAGCACTTAAAGGTGTAGACAAAAAGCTTAAAGAAAAACTTTCCAAGAAGCTTTCTTTGAAAAATTCAACAACATTTTAGAGAAGAGGAAAGCTTGGCTTATATGAGACACGAGCCACCTTAGAAGATGACAGGAGCAATATTAAGGGAGGAGACACAAAATCTAAGAGCTTTCTAAGTGGGGATGTTTTAAACATGTTTAATAGAATTTTCCTTTAGTTTTCATTTAGATTTTGACTTTGTTCCTTAATTTTATTTACTTCTTCCATTAATTTTAGTAGTTGCTTTCATTTTCATAAGCTAATTATCTATTTTCGAATGCTTAGTTAGTTAGTCCATAACGATTGATACTGTTTATGTAATGACATTTGGGTTTTATGTTATCAGGTTTATCTTTATCAAGTATTATTTTGCGTTAAATTTTATTTTATAGATTTTCATTTATTCTTGGTGTCTTTTATTTAATGTCTTTGTTTGTTAATTTTTTAAGACCTTAAGTTTTTGTTGTTAATGTTAATATAGGTTTTACTTAATTGATTAATAGCTTAATTTATTTGTCTTTATGTCAAATTAAGTGTTGAATTAGATTTTTATTTTTCTATTTTCAGTTTTTCAGACTTGGTTTTATTTAATTAAGTATGGTTTATTTTTATTTAATCTTTGTTTTAGATAATTTAAATTTGTGTGGCTAGTTGTTCAGCGGCTTGAAGGTATATGAGGCATGAAAGGATAATTAATTGTGAGATTGGAGTTTGCTTTAAATTGATCTATTGTTTTTAAACTTAGATTCATTTGAGGCTTTAATTAAATGTCATTAATTAGGTAATATCTTTATGCTTGATTGATCTTTAAGTAATTTTCTAAATTAAAAGCTAGGATTGAGCAATAGATATGTAATTGTCATGAATAGGATATGGAATAGGTTAGTTAGATTTCTTACGATACTTTACCAACTAATGCAGGGTTCCATATCTTCAGGTTACGTTTTCCAAACTTGTGTATTAGTATGCTAAGTTGTTCCTTTGTATCTAATGCGTCTTCAGTATAAAATCTAGAGGGTTTGTTCTACATTATAGTGAAGATATTGACATTTCTAGAGTTTGCTAGATTTACTTAAGCTAAAGGAATTGCGGCTTTAGAAGGTTTTTCAAAAGCTATGGCACCTTTATTTAAATTCGAAGATTAATAGTTATCCCAAAATCCTAATGATACCTTAGACCTATTTCTTTATTTTTTTTTAGTGGTACTATCCTCTTTTGTTCTATGTTTCCTTTTTATTATTTTTATTACATCTTAGTCACATTATTTCTTTTAACATTCACACTTTTTTTTTAATTTTTCTTTGCAACATTATAAATAGTAGTATCCTTACCTCCCTGTGGATTTGACCCAATCTTATTTGACTACACAATTAGGTAGTTAGGTTTATCATTTGATATTTAGCTACAAACTCATCAAATCTTCAATGCCATTACTGGGGAAATAATATGTATTATTTTTTGCTTCTTATATTGTCTTTATTTTTGTTTTTGTTGATCATTTGCCACCTTAGTGTTTTGTTTGTTTACGTTTCATAGCTCTTTCAAGTAATGGTTTATTTTCAACCTTTTTTTTTTTTGGTCCTTCTAGCATTAATTTTTATGTTGATCATGAGTTTAAGATTGCTCTTACATCTCAGTTGGAAATACAGATAACAAATCTCATGTCCTTAACTACAAAAGTAGGAATGGATACAGTTGATACTGAGGTATGTGATTTTTATTTTTTAGGATGTTTTATTGATATATGTCCTTCCTTGTAGTTTTAGTAGCAGTTTTATATAATTGGAAGTTTAGAGAGTGCCAATAAGAATGGTATGATCCTTACACTCCGACTTACCATTCGAAGTGGGAGTATCATCCTTATTATTTAGATGGGAGTAGCAAGTAGAAGTTCAGTTTTCTTCCACTATGCTACCAAAGTTAGTCATACTTCTAGCCCATGACTCCACCTTCAACATCACCACCACAAGTTGATGGAACTACATTACAATAATTTATGAAGAACTTGTCTACAAGCACTCTTTATTCCAAGAACAAATAAGTAGTTGCTTAAAGGACTTGGAAGATCAAATGAGGCAGTTAGTTGATGTGATTGTGAGCCTAGAAGACTGAGTCTCTTCAAGTACACCTAGTAAACCAAAGGAAAAACATAAGGAGTTGACATATGTGATTTATCTAGAGGGTGGAGAATAATAAGAGCAAGAGGAAATAGATAAAGACAATGAGGTGATCTTAGAAAAAAAGGAGGATGAAACACCTCATCAGGTAAGTAGTAGTTCTTCCAATATTACTAACCACATTTTTGTTCCTTTTCCTAGTAGGTTGAAGAGGGAATAAGAAGAACATAAGAAGAGCAAGCAAGAGAGGCAAGAGGACCATGAAAGAGAGGAATTGGATATGATCAATTGATTGAAGGAGTTATGCATAAGCAAGCCAAAATTGAAGGGTGACTAACAAGATGTATTGCCTCCACATGTATCGCTTAACCAACTATGGAAGTCATCCTGGAAGAAAGTGCAAGTCAATAAGGGGTAGTTGGCCTTAGAGTACGATAGAAAAGCACTGCTATTCCACCTCTCTGATAACATGTGATATCTAGCTGACTGTGAGCTTACTTTGAAGGAAGTTGTTCGGGGATCATCTTTGACTTTCAGTATGCTTCCTATTAGGTTCAAGCATCCATTCAGTAGTGGATGATGTTGAACATGACGAGGGTCAAAGCTTATGACCTTAACTAAGCTCTTGTTGGGAGGCACCCTATTTATATACTTCTGTTTGTGTCCTTTCATTCCATTTATAAATAGGTTGTGATTTATTTACATTGAGTGTTTTACTTATTTTCTTTGGTTTGTTTTAGATGTAAGGAAATATGAAGGAAGCTCCAAGTTTTGTTGCAAAGCTTTATTTGGCCTATTTGATCCAGGGTAATACTTCTGTTTCCATCCTTATTACATGTGTTTTCATTTTTCTAGGACATTGGGAATAATTTCTCATTTAAGTGTTCGAGTAGGACAACATTTAAAATTTATCTGCACTGGAACTATTACAAGTGTGATGGTTGTGATTTGAATATGTTAGCTCCAATGATCTTCGTCTTTATTTGATAGTTAATTATGGTATTTAAAATTAATTGATGTTTCTAATTTAGTAAACAATGATTCATTTAGGAATGATTTATAACCCTTAAGTTTTTTTTTTCTTTTAAGTTCTTGTATGTATTAGTGGCCCAAATTAATCTGGAACAGGATGTTTTAAATAAATTGTCAAAAACATGAGAAAATAAAATAGATGAAAAAGAGAGAAAAGAAAAAGAAGAACGAGAAAAACATCTTTATTTTTTTGATGTTGAACAAAAAACGTGTTTGTTTCTATTGTTGAATAAATAGTATCATCTCTTTTCTGTTGTTGTTTAATGGGAAGTCTCCACTCCACTCGCTTTAATCCAATGTAAGGTTTATTTTTGAGTGGTGCTGGCAGCCATTTGAACCTAGTAACCCCCGTGGTTACGATAAAGTGTTTGACTTCACGTAAAAAAGTTAGATGACCTTTTAAGTAGATATTGCTCAAAGCTCAAATTGTGTTATATTTTAAGTTCTACTTTGTGTATTTTGAACATCCTTGACCCTAATCATGTGATGATTTATGAAAAATGGCTTAAACATTTGGTATTACACATATAGTATTACATTGTACTATCTTTGTGTGTTTGTATATGATTAACTAATTTTTTGTGATGATAGAGTTGAGAATTGTGAAGTAGATTAAAGGCACGAATTTGTTTTTGTTTGTACTCAAATGGCTCTTGACCTTAGATTGAGATTACTTGAGTAGAATATTTAAATCATTGCTTGATGACAAGCAATAGTTGAAATGTGGGGGTAATTTATAGGATTGAAATATGTTAATTTTTCATATTCATTTTAATGTCATTTTAATCCTATTTTAATGTCTAAATGCTTAAATTATGTTTTTTTGGAATTTCCATGTACATGTGATAATAGAACACAAATACAAATGAAAAGTATGAAGCTTGGAAGGCAAAGGGGTAAAACAAACAAAAAGCATTTAAATGTGGAGAAAAAATTCTTAAAGAAAAGATTTTCAAAAAGTTTTCTTTGAAGGATTTGGTAGTGTTTTAGAGAAGAGGACAGATTGGCATGGAGGAGACACACGCTTCCTTAGAACAATAAAGAAAAAAACAAGAAATCTTATTAAAATCTTTGCCGAAATGATAACAAAAAAAGGTGTTCAAAGAGTGGAACAAAGGTGTGTGTAAAAGCTTTCCGTTTATAAGATACAAAAGTATAAGATGGGAAACCGAGCACATTACACTACGGATGATAGGATAGGAAAAACTTTTTAAAAACTTAATTGAGAGCTTTCTCGAGGAGAGTAAACAACAGCGTTTAAAAAAAAAAGATTAAGGAGCTACACATGCTGACCTAGAAAGGGGAATAAAAAGAAAGAAAGTTTTAGAAAGCTTGGGGGACTGACAACTAAAAAGAGAAAAAGGGTGGCTCTCCAGTTACCAAATTTGATAGTTTATGTATAATGGAGTGGAGATTGCTTTTCTTTCAAGGAAAGTGACAACTTGGATATCTCCTTGGGGCTTGGAGCATGGAGCTTATAGCTAGCCTGGAGCTTAGTGGGGCTTTCCACTTAGAGTGACGACATCAACAATATTAAGGAAAGAGACAAACAAAAGTTCGGATCTTTCCAAATAGGGATGTTTTCAATGTTTTTATTAGCAATTTCCTTTAATTTTCATTTAGCTTTTTCCTTTATTCCTTAATTTTATTAGCTTATTCCATTAATTTTATTTGTTGATTTCATTTTAAATGCTTTTTGCCTATGTACGAATGCTTGGTTATGTATTTCATTACGTTTGATGTTTTTTTATTTAACGACATTTAGTTTTTATGTTATGAAGTTAATCTTCATCAAGTATTATTTAGTCTTAAGTTTTAATTTATGGATTTTAATTTACTATTGGTGTCTTTTGTCTAAGGTCTATGTTTGTCCAATTTTTGTTTAGAATTTTAATTTAAGTTTGAGTTAATTGATTAATAGCTTAAGTAATTTGTGTTTATGTTAGATTAAGTGTTCAATTGTTCTTTTCCTTTGGTGTCTTCAAATTTCCAGCCTTGGCTTTATTTAATTAAGTATCATTTGTGGTTATTATTCTTTGTTTTCGTTAATTTAAACATGCATGGCTTGGTGTTTAGGGTCTTGAAGGTATAAGAGGGATGATAGGATAATTATTTGTGAGAATCGAGCTTCAATTGAATTAATTTGGTGTTTTTAAGCTTAGGTTAGTATAAGGCTTCAGTTAAATATCATGAATTGATATTATCTTTAAGCTTGATCACCGTTTAGGTAATTTTATAATTTAATTGATAGGATTGAGCATGTTATAGGTAATTTTACTTAACGATGTCCAAAAATTAGCAGTAGGTCAGGTGGAATTATTTGGATACTTTACTAACTAGATTATTGTTCCCTACCTAATGCATTCCAAAATCTAGTCATTCCTTAGTACCTAATGCGTCTTCACTATTAAATCTATAGTGCTTGTTATAGCTTATAGTGATGATATAGGCATTTCTGGAGCTTGTTAGATTTACCTAAGCTAGAGGAATTGAGGGTTTGAGAGCTTATTTGAACCAATAGGTTAGCATCATGGTAGAGATCCTCTAATTTAAATTCAAGAATCAATAATGAACTTAGAATCCTAGTGATACCTTTGGCTCATTTCTTTATTTTTGTTAGTAGTCTTATAATCTTTTGTTCTTTGTTTATCCTTTTTGCTGTTTTTATTGCAACTTAGTTATGGTCGTTCCTTCGACATGTAAGTGTTTTTGTCTTTGTTTTTCTTTAAAACATTAGAAGTAGCAATACCACCTAGCTCCTCATGGATTTGACCCCAGCTTACCCTACTACACAGTTAGGTAGATATGTTTATTATTTTGTAGTTAGTTGGGCTACCAAAGCATTAAAATTTGATGGTAATGTAATTGGTGAACACAATCTATTGGAACTCAATGAATTAGATGAGCAGCGAGTTCATGCATATGAGAATGACAAGCTATACCAGTAAAGAGTGAAGAAGTGGTATGATACCCATATAAAGAAATGAATTCAAAGACAGTGATCGGGTATTTCTAAGAAAGCTGAGATCTCATTGGAGTGGTTCATTTAAAGTCATCCAAGTATTTAAGCATCGAGCATTTGAATTAAAGAATGAAAATGGGGAAACATTCAAAGTAAATGGTTAAAGATGCAAGCCACACATTAGAGGCATACTTTTGCATCAAAGGGAAGAGATATCCTTCCTTTCACTTATTTAATCTAGTTTAATTGGGCATTGGTCAATCCATTAATCTTTACTTTAGCATGATTTTGTTCATACACAGTTTAATTGTTTATGTATGTTTTAAAATGATGCCTTAACTATGTTTTTCATTTAAAGTTATTAAATTTCGTTAAAATATTAGTAGTTTAGTATAGCTACATTGTTGTAGCGACAACGTGCGGCCAGATTACTATAGCGACCTGGCCATTTCATTTTTATTTATTTATTTATATCTTTTTTACCCAATTTTAAATGCTACCTCTTCCTATATTTTTGGGAAAAAAAAACCTAGCTTCCCTTTTTCCTTTTGGTCTATTTCCAACTAATTAAGCCTCTTCCCTTATCTTCATTTAGTTTTAGCCACTTTTCACTTAGATCATCTGCTATTCTTAAATTTTACATTAATTTTTAATAACTCCTTTAGCAATCTTCAAGGTTTTCAATTATTTTCTTCACGAATCACATCTTCTGTACATCATTTTCTTATTTTCATTATTTTTTACCTCTTACCCTCTCTGTAGTACTTATTTTTATAGGTTTTGTATAGTGCTCAACACCATCGCACGTAAGGAAGACAAGTTGCATGAACCAAGCAATCTAAAGGGAAAGAGGTGACATTGAATAAAGGAATGTAAGATATGACTCACAAATTTAGTACTCCTTTTTCAATATTTAGTCATGAAGAAGGTATCAAGTTTCTACAACTTAAAGGTAAGTCTATTATTGCCCCTAAACATTTAAATTTTTTTATTCTTGAAGAGGTTGGATTGCAAGATAAAATTGAGCAATTAGGTAAAAAGGTAGGTTGGGAGAAATTCATTCATTTTACTAAGTGAAGTTGAAAATTTGACATTGGAATTCTATATGAATATTCAATATGATCTTAAGACTTTAGACGAGTTCCAGTTTCGATTACGAGGAAAACTATATAATCTCACTCATAATATCTTAAACACCATATTTAGGTTTCCAAAATTGAAGACCTATAATAACCACCCCAAATTTAAGTATGTTCCATACTGGAAGCAACTTACAGACTTAGATAAGTCTGACGTTTATGATCCATCTAATTATCTCATCCTTAGGCATGCCCATTTAATTTTTTTATAAATTTATGTGTCATGCCATATTCAATAAGCCTCAAGACAATAAGTGTTCCATTAAACAACTTTTTTTTTATGGTGTACAGATGTAAACTGCAAAGTTTGCATATCACACCACATGTTTCCCATTCTGTGTGAAGCACTAACTAAGAATCATAACTATCTAGGCATGGGTCATATTTACCATTGTTGCCTAATTTTATAATGTTAATCTTAATGGTTTAACCCCTACGTTTATTGAGTATTAACTCTTATGCACTTGCGATGTTCTGAGATTGTGGAGATGAATTTATTGGCTCTTCAAGACCCTAACATTAGAGATACTGTACAATAGAAAAATATTATTGCTAAAAAACAATGTAAAATAGAAAAACTAGAAACAAACAAATAACAAATCAATAAGCTGGAAATTTTGGAAACAATATTAAAGGCTATAAAACACTTTTATCCCCATTTTGTTTCCCTCTTCTCTTGTTGATTTAATTTTATTTGGAAGAAGATATCTAAAGATTTCATCTACCCTCTCTCAAGATGCAACCAAGTTTCCCTAATTAAACAACATAAGATTAGTAATGTAATCTCTCCATCTACATAAGCCATCTTAGTCATTTAACTAGTTCTGAAGTAATCTTATAGGCAATAAATTAATTAAACAAGATCTCTCTCTAATCAATTAATCAATATGATATTTGTGGGTCTATTGTATGCCAACTCTCATTGTACACCTAATAGAAAATTAACTAAGCTCAATCTCTCAATCTATTCCATAATTTAAGCACACTAAATATCAAAAACATGCGTTCATTAAATCAAGAAGAGGAGTTCGTATAAAATAGTTCATAAAGTAATTCATAAGAAGATATTCATCCATTTATTTTTTTCAAAAAAGCCCTCAACTAACCTAATATCCATACAAAATATTATGAGAGAAAAGGAGAAATAGAAATTAGATGATGGAGCCACTCTTCCCTTCTTTCTCATGTGCTAGAAATTATACAGCTTTTATAGTTCTAAATGAATATACTTATTTGATGTTGTTTCTATCCTTAGGAAAGCCAAAAATCCTTTTTTTTTATACCTTATTGTAAAGGCTCCTTATCATTCTATGACAGAACTTAAGGTTTTGGGCTCGTTTATATCCCCAAATCTTTCAAAAATGCCGTCTGCCCACCATTTTCTAAAGCCAGGCAAGGCCACGATCATGGCCTTACCACTATTATGTTAGGGTGAGCCATTGTAATGGCTTGCTCTACTTTTGTTTCCTCTATGCATCCGGACATTGAATTCTAGTTCAATCTTTCTGGGGCATTTAAGAGTATTGGATGGAGAAAGTTGTGACCTTTTGAGGTTCATTTTATCCTGACTTGGTTCGCAAGTTCTACCGAAACATTGAGCATAAGGATGACTCTGATACTATCAAGGTTCACTGAACAGTGCGAGGTATCCCTATTCTCTTGACTCGAACTTATATTTCAACTTTATTAAGAGTGGCAGATGAGGGTGACGTATATGTGAAGACCACGGACCATTTTCATGGTGATGCAGTTTCAACCGATCCCTCATTCTCTGTGCCTGTTGCAAGGGAAGCCCTAGCATTGAATAGGAATAACAGATGTTTTACCACCTCAAACTCAGGGATCCGAAAGAGGATAATTGGGGCCCTTATTAGCTCTAATCTTTGTCCTAGGTATAGTGGTCTGAATGAGATGAGGGTGGTAGATGTTTATTTTTTATACAAGATGTTGTATGGCTTAGTAGCTATTTCTGGCATATCGCTATCCGATCTTATCATTCTTGGTATGCCTGATGTGGGGTCAAGGTTAAGAGAGCCATCAAGAATTTTAATTTTCCTTGCATTTTGATGAGAATTTTCATGGATGCTGGAGTTCCTATATAGTAAGAAGAGGTTGCAGATGCCTCTAACAAGGTAATCATCAATGCCGCTCTGTTGAAGCAATGGAGCTTTATTTTTAGATAAAGGCAATGGATCAAGAAGGGCACAGAAGATGCTCCTACACCTGTGGCACTTGAGGCTCATATGGGTGAGGCTTTATCCAACTCTACTCAGAGTATGCCTCTCCTAATACATGTTTCACCTGCTGCTACCCCACCATCATTGGACGATTCTCAAATTTCCATGATGCAATACTTGATTAACATGGAGGGTCGCCTCAGTTCTGAACTCCTTGAGTTTCATTCCAAGATGACTCATCAGTTTGAACGCCTTCAACTTTAGGTCGATGGGCTGACTACTCAATTTAGGAGCTTCGAGGACTATCAACATTCTAAGGATGTCGATGATTAGTTTGTTTGGTCTTTCCTTTCAGTTGTTTCACTTGTTTTGTCTTCTCAGTTTCGTAGTATGGATTTCCCTTTCGTAGCTTGGTTTTCTTTTATTTTTTGATTAGATCTGATGACTATTGTTTTCATTTGTTGCTCCTTGTTGTAGTGGAGCTTCTTTTGGCCATTTCACTTTGGTTTTTTTCTTATTTTTCAGTTACCGCACGACCATTATCTTCAAGCATATATCACACGGGTGTATTTCTTTCCTCTCCCATATTATGTTTTTTCCATTTCTTATTTTAAACATTGAGGACAATGTTTAATTTAAGTGTGGGGGACGGATCTGTTTATCACTTGAGTTTAGTATGTTCGATAGTGATTTGATCTCTCATTAATTCCATCATAGTCTATAAATTGTGGGAAACATTTTTTGATTTTCATCCTTTTTATTGTTTATGCTTTCATTTGAATTCAATTATTTTGGCAATTTGAAATGTTATCTGATTCATTTTTACTATTAATGACTAAATGCCTTTAATTCATTTCATAA
>JAOXYD010236884.1:0-17454 GCA_028565735.1 Pinacopodium congolense | reverse complement strand
TTTAGAGTTTCGATCTGTATTAAGTAGAAGAATTTTTTACGCGTGATAAGCGTCGTTAGATTTGTGAGGATGCGATCCCACCTTCGACTTATAGTATCATTGATGCTAATACTGGAGGTAATTTTATGAAGAAGATTACGATTGAAGCCTACAATTTGATTGAGGAAATGGCAACATATAGCTTTCAGTACAATTCCAAACACCATCTAAAGAAGCTATATGGTATTCATGCAATTAATGATACAGTAGCTCTTATAACTCAATTAGAAGTACTAAAAAAGAAGTTAGCTTACTTAGTGAGTGAAGCTAGGAGTAGTACTCAAAAAGTTAAATGTGAAAAGTTATGGCAATACCTCCCATACGTCATTAAAGTGTTAAGAAGGAAGCATTTTTTCTTGAGATTCAAACCAAGCCCAGGTTGTTGGTAAATTCAATAGGCAAAGAGGAAACCCTTATTCAAATACATATAGTGGTAGATGGAGGAACCATCCAAAATGTTCACAAAGTAATAATCAAAATTACCAGCAACCAACACATCCACCTCAAGCTAACCCTCAAAAAGCACCTCCACCTAGTTTTAAGAGAATCACCTAATTTTGAAAAGATAGTGCTTAAATATATTCAATGTAATGAATAAAGGATTCAAAATCATGAGGCATCTATTAAAAATCTTAAGACTTGAATAGGGATAATTGAACAACTTTTATAGGAGAGGCTACCTAGTATATTTCCTATCACTACCAAAGTGAATCCTCTAGAGCATGCCAATGCAATCTTTAGGAGTGGAAGAGAGGTTAAAAATGAAAGAGTGAAGTTAGAAGAAAAAAGGTAAGTAACTATTGCTGGAGGAAGAAAGGAGATAAAAAGAAAGAGAAGGAAGTTGAGGGTGAAAGTTCTAATGAGCCACTGAAGTTGTTTACTGATCCCAATGTGCAACCTTAAAAACTTTGGATTCCTTACCCTTAAAGTTTAAAGAATACAAACCTCATCAAACAATTCGAAAATTTTTTGGAAATGTTTGCAAAGGTCATTGCTCAAATGGCCTTTTACGCAAAATTTTCAAAGGAAATCATGTACAAGAAGAGAAGATTAGAGGAGTATGAGATTATTATGCTTAATGAAGAGTGTTCTGTTATCCTTTTGAAGAAGTTGACTCTGAAGTTCAAGAACCCTAGTAGTTTCACTATTCCTTACACAATTAGTAGCTTACAAATAGATAGGACTCTGATGGACTTTGGAGCTAGTATTAATCTAATTTTCTTGTCTATCTTTAAGAAGTTAGGATTAGAGAATGCTAAACTAACTATAGTCTCATTACAATTGATTGATAGACCAGTGACCTATCCAAAAGGAATCATTGAGGATGTACTTATGAAAGTCAATAAGATTATTTTTCCAGTTGATTTCCTTATTTTAGATATGGAAGAAGATAGTTTAATGCCCATCTTTTTGGGAAGGCCATTCATGGCTATTACAAGGGCATTAATTGATATACATTGAGGAAAACTCATTTTCAAACTTCAAGACGAGGAGATAGAGTTCAATGTGTTTAAAGCAATAAAGCTTCCCTCTACCTTAGATTCATGCAATTTCAATGGAGTGAATTCCATTGGAGATGATCTAACCATCTATTTGTGTTCAAATCCTTTGCAAAAGGTATTAATCAATTCATTTTCTTTGGAATTAGAGGAATCGGAAATCAAAAAAGTCTTGGAATAATTGGAAGCTAGGAAGGAAACCACTAGTTGGATTTAATCTAAGCATTATAAGTTTTTAGATAGACTAATCAAGTCCCTTCCCAAGCCATCCATTGAAGAGCCACCGATTATAGATATTAAGACTGTTCCCTTGCATTTAAAGTATGTATTTTTTTTACCTCCATCACAATTACTTGTGATTATTTCATCATCATTTATTGATACGATGGAGGAGAGATTACTGTGAGTGCTTCAAGAGCATCAATGTTCAATACGATGAACCTTAGTTGACATTAAAGGTTTAAGTCCTTCTATTTGTACTCATAAGATATTCATGGAATAAGGAATAACCCTTAGTATAACCTCAGAACAAACTAAATCCAAATATGAAGTAAGTGATATAGAATGAAATAGTAAAGCTCTTAAATGTTGGTATCGTTTTTCCTATCTCTGAATCCATATGGGTTTATCCAGTTCAGGGCGTACCAAAGAAAGGAAGAACTACTGTGATGAAAAATAAGTAAGAAGAGTTTGTTGCCACTAGGAAAGTCATAAGATGGTGTATGTTTATTGATTATCTCAAGTTAAATAATGCTACTTGAAAGAATCACTTTTCCTTAACCTTCATCGATCAAGTCCTTAAAAAATTGGCTAGGCATTGTTTTTATTGTGTCTTAGATGGGTACAACAAGCATTTACAACTTCCCACTACTTATCAAGATTAGAAAAAGACAACATTGACCTATCCTTATGGTACTTTCGCATATAGACACATGCATTTTGCCTGATATCTTCACATATATAAAAACTTCTACCACTTTTCAAAGTTGAATGGCAGTTATCTTTGCTGATATAATAAAAACTTACATCGAATTTTTTGTGGATTATTTTTCTGTCTTTGACACATCATATGGTACATGTTTAGAAAATCTAGAGAAGGTATTGAAGAGATGAGAGGAGACTAACTTTGTCTTAAATTTGAAAATTTTTGATTTTATAGTACAAGAGTTTATTTTATTGGGTCACACGATTTCAAGTAAGGGAATAGAGGAAAATCCAACAAAAGTTGAAGTTATTGCCCAACTTCTACCACTTAATTTAGTCAGAGAAATTCAGAGTTTTCTGGGATATACTAGATTTTATAAGCACTTTATCAAGGATTTTCTAAAATATCCAAGCCCCTTACTAATTTTTTTACCAAAGACATAGTTTTTAATTTTAATCATAAATTTGTGCATTCTTTTCGATTATTAAAAGAGAAATTTACCAGTGCACCTATTTTTGTATCACCAAGTTCTCTTCCATTTAAGTTAATGTATGATACAAGTGACTTTGCAGTTGGTGCTGCTCTTAGACAAAGACATGGCCAAGTTTTTCATCTAATTTATTGCGTAAGTCGTACTTTGAATAATGCCTAGAGGAATTACACCACCACTGAGAAGGAGATGTTAGTTATGGTGTTCTCTTTTGACAAGTTTCGGTCCTATCTAGTACTTTCAGAGCTCATAGTTTATACAAACCATTCAGCTTTAAAGTACTTAATGAATAAGCCAAATCCCAAGCCATGAATGATTTGATGGATTTTCCTTTTATAAGAGTTCAACATTGAAATTGGAGATAAGAAAGGAAAAGAAATATTCATGGCTGACCATCTATATCGTTTGGATGAAGTAGTGATGAAGAAAGAAGAAAACCAAGACATTAATGAGGTCTTTCTTTAATAGAATTTTCTAGCCATGCTTACTTTACCTAGGTATGTTGATTTTTTGAATTATTTGACTGGTAATACTATAATTCCTAATTTTTAATACCAATAAAAAAAGAAATTCTTTTAAGATATAAAGAGATATCTTTAGTATGACACTTTTCTATATAAGATATATGTTGATGGAATCATTAGGAGATGTGTGTCTGAAGAGGAAATGCCCTCCATTTTAAGTCATTGTCATTCTCATGAGACCAAAGAACACATTGAAATCACTAGAATTACACATAAGGTGTTGGAGTGCGATTTCTACTGGCCTACCTTGTTTAAGTTTTCATTTCACTTTTTCAAATCTTGTAAAAATTAACAAAGGGTCAAAAATATCTCTAAGATACATAAAATGCCACTAAATAACATTTTAGTATGTGAAATTTTTTATGTTTTAGGTATTGACTTCATGGAACCTTTCCTTATGTCATATTATTACCAATACATCTTGATAGTTGTTGATTATGTGAGTAAATAGATTAAACCAATTGTGCTTCCAACAAATGATGCAAGAGGTGTAGTTTAGTTTCTAAAAAAGAACATTTTTTCAAGATTTTGGAAACTAAGAGCAATTATAAGTGATGGGGGAAACACATTTTTGAAATAAACAATTTGATTCCCTTTTGACTAAGTATGGTGTCACCTATAAGATTATTATACCTTATCATCCTTAAACTAACGGTCAAGTTGAGATTTCAAAATGAGAAATTAAGAGAATTTTAGAAAACATTGTTAACTCTTTAATAAAGGATTGGTTGTTGAAGTTAGATGATGTTTTAAAAGCTTATCGAACTACTTTCAAGCTGCCTATAGGAATATATCTTTATAAGTTTGTTTATCAAAAGGCTTGTTATTTTTTCTAAATTTTGAGTAGAAGATGATGGGTGGAGAAAAGCTTTTACAATTAAATGAATTGAAAGAGTTTGACCTTGATGCTTATGAAAACTCTAAATTATATAAAGAGCGAGTCAAAAGATGACTTCATAAGCATGTCATTCAGAGAGAGATCAAAATTGGTGAAAAGGTCTTAGTTTACAATTCAAGATTGAAGTTGTTTTTTGGGAAGCTAAGACCAAGATGGATAGGCCCTTACAAAGTAACTAAAATTTATCCATTTAGGGCAATTAAAGTAACTAATTGTCACTCGAATTTTAAGGTTGATGGGCAAAGAGCAAGGTTGTATGTTCCCAGTTCAATTGAAGAGTCTGCTAAGACTCTTTCACTTTTTTATCTTGGCTAAACTAGGAATTATCCTTATTAGTTAGTTATTTGTGTGTGTCATTATTTTGTTTTATAAGGTAGGGCTTAATTTTAATGTTTAAAGCCTTTTTAAAGTGTGTTTTATTTAGGTTTGGTTTGATTACTTAGGTTATCCTTATTTTTCGTGCGATTGATTTGATTTTTGAGTATTTGTAATTTCAATTCTGGGAAAATTTGATGAACAATCCTCAAAATTTTATTGAAATTAAAAAGGAAAAAAGTCAAACATAAGCTGTACAGTGGTTTGGGTTGACCATCATAATTATGTTGACTAATGTATAATTATGATGTTTAGAGAGTAATATGGTGACCTTATATAGTGGGCTACAACTGTTGTATAACTCCCTAGAGACTACTGTATAACTTTACAGAAGGCATAAAACGTTTGCATTTTGGCATAACCTACAGAATTCATCTTCTTTTTGCTCCCTTTTTCTCTGTTCATCCATTACCACCCCTTGTTTCTTCAAATCCTCTTATCTTGACCAAATCTTGTGCTTTTGGTTTCAATTTGTCACATTTTTCATTTACTAGAAGTTTCTAGTGTTAAATCATATAAAAGCTTAATTAAATTACCTAAAAATCCTCTGAAACCCTTCTACTCCTCTGTTCATTACCAAGGTAATTTGTTTCAATTTTTCTTTTGTTTTAAGCTTCCATTTGATTAGATTTTGGTATCATTGTGTTTTAAATTTCATTAGTTTTCTAATGATACCAATTTTATTGCCTATTATTAACATCAAAACTTTTGGAATAATCTAATAAACAGAATATTCTTTCAACATTCACTAGAAGAATTTTTTGATTTTTTTCGCATTTTCTAACTCCTTTCAGTGTCTTTGTTGAACAGTTTTTAGTTATATGGCTTTTAGGACAACTTTTGGTCAACCCTCGTGAAAAAGGCTAGCCTTCGATCCTTATAGGTTCACTATTTAGGAAACCTCAGGGGTGGTTTGATTGAGATTTTGGATGTGGTTTTTAGTTGTGGTTGTTGTATTTTTGTATTGGATTTTGTGTATTTTTATAGATTTTTGTGTTGTCTGTCTCGATTTATGTGTTATATTAGTGTTTTTCTTTTCGATTTTTGTGTTGATCTTTATTAATTTTTATGTTTAAAAAATCCAAAAACCAAATCTGAAAACGGAATCATTTTCAAATGACCCCTCAGATTAGTTCCATTATCATCAGATTAATAAGCTTATTTATGAGTGGTCAATCCATCCGAATTTGGAAGCACAATTTGATGTATCATGGGGCTTTCAATCATTAGGTTGGGAATCAATACTAACATTTGCTAGACCATTTTATCTAACCTTGGTTCGCAAATTCTTCGGGAACATTAAAGAAGAAGAGGCTGATAAATTAAGATTAAGAGCTTTGTATGAGATGTACCAATTCATCTTACTCGTGCCTTTCTTTTATATTTATTAGGAGTTTTAAATGAGGAGCCATGATCCAATTCATAGAGATAAGATTTCATCTGACTTCAATTTTCCATTTGTTATGGCTACCAATGCCTTGGTCTTAGTAAATAAAATCCCTTGAGTATTTTCTTCTACCACATCAGGTCCTTGAAGTGTATGATTATAGCACTCTTGGGTGCTACTGTCTTACCATGAGCGATTGGGCTTAATGAGGTTAGGCTTAGTGATTCCTACGTTATATACAAGATGTGGCATGGTTTTAAAGCCACTAGTGGATTACCATTGGTGGTATTTATCATCGCTTCAATACAGGATGTGGAGAAGATGCAACAGTTGATCAAGAACTTCTATTTTTCATATCTACTAAGTAGGATTTTTCAAGTAGTAGGAGTTCTGCTTCATTCTAAAGAACTTGAGGATCGAGTTCATCAGACTCAAATTAACATTTCCACACTTAATATGTGGAAATTTGCTTATGTAGGAGGCTAGTGGCATAGATTATGTGACGGTGAGATACTTGATCCGCCCGTTCCCAATGTCCCTCCTACAATACATGAGGAAGCTATGGGGGAAGCTTCATTTGAAGTCACCCTGAGTGTTCATCCACCTCACCTATATTAACCTGTAGTTGATGCTCTCCCTCTTATGGATATTCCTTAACCTGACTTGGTCACTATACTGTCGAGGATAGAGACTCGCATTACTTTTAAGATCTCCAAGTTGCGTGTCATGGTTTATGAGCATTTGGATAGTAGGGACCCCCGACTTCAACTTATTAAGGAGTATCAAAGAGTGCAAGATCGGGATAGTCCCGATTTTTTATTTCTTTATATTTTTCTTTCATTTTAATTTAGGATTTTTTCTAATATTATTAGTTTTAGCGTGATTTCCTTTTGGTGTTTTTAGGTTTCTTTTCACTGTTTAAGTTTTCTTTCTGTTTCGTTTCGGATCAAGTTATTTTTTGTTGCATTTTTGCTCCATAGATGTAATTGATCAAATATGTATGATAGTGGAGCTTATTTTGGATTATATTATGACACTTTTCTTTAATCTTTTTGGTTATTTTAGTTCATACAATTCACCTCAACGGCACATCATCACACTTATACTAAACGGGTATACTCCTTTCCCTTCTCTCATATTTTATGCTTTTCCTTTAGATTTATAAACATTATGGACAATTTTCAATTCAAGTGTGTGGGAAGAATATTATCGTTACAAACTTTGGTATTGTTTGCCTAAAGTTTACCATGTTATCATGTTTTTCATCATAGCCTATAGTTTGTGGATTTTTTTTATTTTGATGCTTATTATTAAACATGTTTTCTTTTGAGTTCATTTATTTTGACAATTTGAAATGTTATGTGATTAATTTTTACTATTTATGACTAAATGCTTTTAACTCATTTCATAATTTAGATAATGGAACCTGAAGATCATAATGATATTCCACATCTAAAGTGTAATTTATTGATTAATTTTATGAATTTTTTTAAGGAACTTTTATAGTTTGAAGAAAAAAAGAATTGAAATTGACGACAAAATCAAAAATGAAAAAAAATTTTAATAAGTGACCAAAAATTCTCTCAGCTGACTTCTAACCATACAAAATTCATAATGTCAAAGTTATTGAGTGGTGTTAATAGTCAACTGATGTTAAGTGACTTAATTGACTAATCGAGGGTTGATTACGACAAAATGTTCATCTACTTGTTGAAAGATTGAGTGATTTCTCAAGCAACCTTTAAAAGCTCACAAATTAGATTAAATTATGTTTTCAAATAAAGGATGTGAAAGTGTTCAAAAGTTGATGAATTAAACTCAGTATATTTTCCTTTTACATGTGGAATTGATTTTTTTTTATTCAGGTTGAAGATTTAAAAAATGTGAGATGATTTAAACGCATTTGTGATTTGATGTGATTAACTAATTAGATAACATGTCCATAAGTCATTATTTTTTAAAGGCTAAGAATTTTTTTTAATTATTATGTTATTAAATTTGGATTAATTTTCCTATGGATATATCCTATTATGAAATTGATGATTAATTGATTTGCTTGAGGACAAGTAAATGCTTAAGTGTTAGGAAATTGTTATGGTCAAATTGGTTATGTTTTAACCCTTAATGTCATATTTTCATGTTTAATATTTAATTAGAATTGTTTAATGTGCAGGAAATGCAGATCAATTAGAGAATTATGTAAAAAGATAGCAAAATTGGCCATTTTCTAGAGCTATATATGGGTATAGATCACTACTACAGATCCCCGTATTAGCATCACACTTCAGGAGCTATACGGCGGTTGCCCGCCCACCAAATAGCTTTGAGTCAACCTGCCATATATAGCATAGTTAGACATATCTCTACCAAATCACCAAGATTGCAGCTGAGGCATTATTTGAATTAATTCTCTTATCCTAAAAGGACCAAGTTAACTCCAATCGATGGAATTAGTGAAAAACATAGAAGACACACAAATAACAAGGGGAGATGTTAAGGGTCAAATTGACTGAGTTTTTATTGATTATTTGTTGAATTATGACCCTTAATTTAGTGCTTAAGTGTTGAATTTATGTGTTGTTATGATTAATTTGGATGTTTTTGACTAATGATGGAGATTAGAGTAAAAAGATGGAAGTTTGCACATTTTTGGCCATTCAACGGTGGTTTTGATGAGCAGCCCTAAGGTAAAGAAGTAAAAAATCGCCTACCAACAGCGAGTTGAGGGGCTATTTTTCATTGGTATAGGGTGCGTTGATAGATTAGACAAATATATCCACCTCAAATCTCCACAATTGGGACTTGTACGTGATATTCATTAATGTTATTGTCTTCTAGTGTTAAGTAGGAGTCTATCAGAGCTAAAAAATAGAAGAAAACAACGAATATAGACATTGAATCAAGAGGAATTAGATCTATAAGTTGAGATAGAGGCTCTTCCTTCTCTCTTATTATGTTCTAAGTAGCTTATCAACTTTAAACACTTTCAATTTGAGCGTTAGTGTGTTTTATGAGTTTCTTTTTGTCGGAGCTTATAGGTGAGACATATATCTAAGTTTCTAAACCATCATAGGGGGCTTTCTAACTCTGAATCTTTATGTATTTTCTTTATTTTCATATTAGTCAAAGTTTATGTTCTTAAGCTTAACTCTTTGAATGTTCTTTGATTTTTCTACAAGTTCTTAATGAATTAGAACTTTTTTGGAGTCCAAAATCAAGTTAGGAAATCAAGACACATCTAGGACCTTTCCTTGGATATTTTTTGTAACTTCTAAACTTATTTTATAGCTTCTAAATTCGGATTTATGAAGGCATATTGCTAAGGTTGTATCTTATATGTTTTGATTAAGATGTGTGGCTAAATCTTTTTTATTGCTATGGATTGGTGTATTTTTATTTAAAAGAGTTTAAATGCATGTAAGAGGGTTTGATTTTTGTTTACTAAGGGTCTAAAAGTTATGATTTTAAGCTAGCCACTTAAGATTATAGTTAAAGATAATATAAAGTTGAGAAACCATCTTAATTTGTTTGAAACTTAATAAACAACACAAAACAATCAATGAATGACCAAAATTTGATTTTTGTTATGAGAGTGAGACATCTGAGACTGCAATCTAGAAATCAACTTCTTGAAATTAAATCCTATTAACTTGATTTAAAGCATAATCAAACTTTAAAATAAGATTAACAGAGAAAAAGCAAAGTTTTAGCCCTAACTTTGTTTTGATTTTGGGAAGGAACTTTAAATCACCCTTTAAAATTGTTTAGAGATTAAATAAATCATCAATCACCAAATCATTAGCTAATTTTGACAGTTGGTAATTTTCAAAAGATGTTGAAACCAATTAAATATCATTTTTACTTATTTGATAGGTACACTTGCCTTAATCTTGTTGGTTTCAAAGTAAAATTATTAAAATCATTACAATTTTCATAATCACTTAACCAACATAAAACAAGTTTTTGGTGTCGTTGCCAAAGAATTACAACTTTAATATTAGAAAAATTAGTGTCAGTTACTCTCGGACTTGTAAAAAAAATTTTCTTAATTTTTCATATTTTTTTGTGTGTATTTGCCATTTGTTTTAGTTTGTGTCACCTTATTGCTTTTTTATTATCTTATTTTCCTTGTTTATTTATTTGTCTTGGTTTAGTTTTATTTAATTTTGTATGCATAATCAGGGATGCAATCAAGCCAGTAGACTTTGATCTAAAACTTGAGCATATGTTAAGATGGAAAAAGAAAGAATCTCAAGTGACTACATCTGATCCTTTAGAAGTAGGAACATCTAGTAACACAGAATCATAACCTCTAGAGATGGATCCTAAAGAACATGTAGTTACAGGACCTTAGGTAGAAAATAAAGAGCCAACCGTGATAAACTTAGCATTAAGAAATAGAGGTAGACCTGTGGATAGCATTATTTGACCCAAAGTCACTAAAAATAATTTTAAAATCCCACATAGTTCATTTATATGGTTAGGTCCTCATAATTTGGAGGTTCAGTTTAGAATTTCCCAATGAACGTTTTCAAAATTTCCTTGATACTTATGATCTTTTTAAAAGCAATGGAGTTTCTAATGTTGCAATTAAGTTGAGGAATTTTCCCTTTTCTCTTAGAGATAAGGTGAAAGCCTAGTTATCAACACTTCAATTTGGTTCCATTAATATATAGGATGAGTTAATGAAGTTGTTCCTAGCTAAATTTTTCCCATCTGCTAAGATAGCAAATATGAAGAATGAGATCAGCTCATTTCTATAATACAAAAGTGACAGTCTATATAAGGCATAGGAAATATTTAGAGAGATGCTTGCCAAATTTGCTAGTTATAGATTCAATATGTGCCAACAAGTAGATATCTTCTAAATTGGATTGACATCTTCAACTTGTAGTAACATTGACGATGTGCCAAGAGGTAATTTCATGCTAAAGATTGCAACCAAAGCCTACAATCTCATTGATGACTTGCATATAAATTTTTTTATTACAATTATAAATGCCATTCAAAGAAGCCACATGGTCTTCATGTAATTAATGACATAGTAGCTATTGCAGTTCAAATGGAAGTACTGAATAAGAAGTTAGATAGTCTAATGGGTGGAGCTAGTAGTAGTTCTCATAAAGTTGAATGTGAAACCTATGGTAGTACCTTCCATACATCATTGGAGTGTCAAGAAGATAGTCCTTTTTCAGGAGAACTAGAACAAGCTCAATATGTTGGAAATTTTAATAGGCTAATAGGAAATCCTTTCTCAAACACTTATAAACTTGGTTAGAGGAATCATCCAAACTTTTCATAGAGTAAAAATTAGAACTACCAGCAACCACCATAACAAATTCAAGCCAATGTTCAAAGAACACCACCACCAAATTTTAGAGCCAACTAACCTTAAAGAGAGTCACCTAGTTTTAAAGAAACACTTGTGAAGTATATCTAATCTAATGAATCTAGGATGCAAAACTATAAGGCATAAATTAAGAATTTGGAGAGTCAAGTTGGACAAATTGCATAATTCTTATAGGAGAGGATACCTGGCAAGCTTCTAAGTACCACTTAAGCCAATCCTCGAGAACATGCTAAGGCGATCATATCAAGAAATGGGAAAGAGGTTAAGAATGAAAGGAGAAAGGTAGAAGAGAAAGGAAACCAAGTGTTAGTGGAGAGTGAAGAACAAGAGATAACAAGAGAACATGATAGAAGAGAGAGAGACAATGATAGAAAATAGAGATTGAAAAAGATAGAAAGGAAGAAGGACATGACAGAAGAGAGAGAGTTAAAGAAGAAGAGAAGAAGAAAGAAAATGAAGAAGAGGGTGAAAGTTCAGAGAAGCCACCTAGGTTGTTTACTAATCCAAATTTGAAACCATATAAGCCTGGGACACCATTCCCTCAGAGGATGAAAAATACGCACCTTGATAAGGAATTTGGGATGTTTTGGAAGCTTGATATCAATATCCCATTTTTTAGGCAATTGCTCAAATGCCTTCATTTGCATAATTTTTAAATAAAATCTTGTCTAAAAAGAGAAGATTGGAGGATTATGAGATTGTAAAGTTGAATGAAGCATGTTCTACTATCCTGTTAAAAAATTTACCTCTAAAGCTCAAGGACCCTAGTAGTTTTACCATTCCTTGTATAATTGGTAGCTTATAGATAGATAGGGCTTTGATGGATCTTGGAGAAAGTATTAATCTAATGCCCTTATCTATTTTCAAGAACTTAGGATTAGAAGAACCTAAACCAACCACAGTCTTATTGCAATTAACTAATTAATCTATAACCTATCTAAGAGGGATCATTGAGGATGATTTTATGAAAGTTGATAAATTTATTTTTCCTGATGATTTTCTTATCTTGGATATGGAAGAAGATAACACAGTGCTTATTATCAACCTCAACCATCTATAGGCAGTTTTAGACAAGTTTCCCTTGAAGTAGATACCTAAATGTCAAGTATGGCTCACCATAATCTATCCTCCGGGGCATACAATGATTCTTTCTACATTTGAGGCATTAATTTACTGATTAAAATATCACCCTTCTCCACCTAAGACCTAGCATCACAACTTTATTTTTTATCTAAATTTCAAAGTAAATGGGCTTCTAGATGCAAGATTTCCTGGATGGTATGAACTGTTTAGACAAGAATTCTTGAACAATAAGCAACTAGAGCTCTTACTCACTACATCAAAAAATTTCCATTAATGAAAGATGTAAATTGATTTCAAAATACGTATGTTGGATGAAATGGTGGTTGTTGTTATCTGCTACAATAGTGAATCATTGATTTAACTGAATAACTAAATAAAATAGATGGACTCTTCTCTTCATCTCAGGTTGATGGGTCTTCTCAGTTAAAAGATCCCTTAAATTTATAATACACATTCTAATTGACCAGGCCTAATTCTAAATTTTTTGTTCTAAAACGAAGATATTCATAGGCACAGTGTTATTATCTAGCAAAGACCATTCATGGTGATTTCCAGGGGGACTGATAGATGTAAATAAAGGAAAGCCTAATCTCAAACTTTAAGATGAAGAGATTCAATTTCATGTTTTTTTAGCGATGATGCATTCCTCCACCTTGGATTCATGTAACTTCATTGTAGTTAATTATATTTGAGATGATCCAATAAGGTATCTGTGTTAAGATCCTCTATAAAAAGCATTGATCTATTAGGAATTAAAAGTCAGAAAGAAAACCTCTAGTAAGATTAAATTTAGAAGGTTTGAGCCTTTAGAAAGACCAATTCAATCCCTTCCACAACCATCAATTGAGGTGCCTCCAATTCTTGAGCTGAAACCTCTTCCATCACATTTGAAGTATGTATTTTTTGACCTCCATTGCAATTTCTAATGATTATATCATCATTATTGACTGATAAGATAGAGAAAAAATTGTTGAGAGTGCTTAGAGAGCATTAAAATGCTATAGGCTAGACCTTACCTAACATTAAAGGGTTAAGTCCTTTTATTTATACTCATAGAATATTCATGGAAGAAGGAAGTAAACCTTTGGTCTAACCACAACATAGGCTTAATTTGAATATAAAGGAAGTGGTTAAGAATGAAGTAGTTAAACTCATAGATGTTGGTATTATCTTTCCAATTTCTGTCTCCACATGGGTTCATTCAGTTTAGGTAATACTAAAGAAAGGAGGAACTACTGTAATGAAGAATAATCAAGATGAACTCATTGCCATAAAGAAAGTAATTGGATGGCGATGTGCATTGATTATCACAAGTTGAATTATTCCATATGAAATGATCACTTTCCTTTACCCTTTATAAATCAAGTAATTGAGGGATTAGCTCGACATAGTTTTCATTATGTTTTAAATGGATACCATGGATATTTTCAAATTCATGTTATTCCTGAGGATTAAGCAAAGAAAACATTCACTTATCCTTATGGCACCTTTGCATATATATGCATGCTTTTTGGCTTGTGTAATGCTCCTGCCACTTTCTAGCTCTGTTTGATAGCAATATTTTTGGACATGATTGAAATTTGCATTGAAGTATTTATGGATGACTTTCTAGTTTTTGAAACATCATTCAACGCATGTTTAGAAAATTTAGATAAAGTTTTGAGAAGATATGAGGAGATTAACTTAGTCTTAAAATAGGAAATTTGTCATTTTATGGCATAAGAGTGCATATTTTTAGGTCATAAGATCTCTAGTAAGAGAATTTAAGTAGGTCCAACAAAAGTAGAAGTTATTGATCAATTTCCACCACCTAATTCAGATAGAGCAATTCGTAGTGTTCTAGAACATGATGAATTCTACAGATGCTTTATTAAGGAATTTTTAAAGATATCAAAGCCCTTATTGAGTTATTGACCAAGGATGATATCTTTAACTTTGATGATAAGTGTATGCATTCTTTTGAATTATTGTAGGAGAAACTCACTAGTACACTTATTTTTATATCACTTGATTAGTCTCTTCCATTTGAATTGATGCATGACACCGATGACTTTGCAGTTGGTGCAGCACTTAGGTAAAGGAATGAAAAAGTTTTCCATCCAATTTATTATGCAAGTCACACTCTGAATGATGCTCAGAGAAATTACACCACCATTGAGAAGGAAATGTTAGCTATAGTGTTTACTTTCGACAAGTTTTGATCCTTTTTGGTGTTATCAAAGTTGATTGTTTATGCGGACCATTCTGCTATGAAATATCTAATGAACATATTGGATGCCAAGCCATATTTGATTCGATGGATTCTCCTTTTACAGGAGTTAAAAATTGAATTCAGAGATAAGAAAGAAAGAGAAAATTTAATGGCTGATCATCTATCTCTCTTAGATGAAGTGGTGATGGAGAAAGAACAAGACTAAGACATCAAGGAGTTTTTTCCTGAAGAGCATTTGCTAGCCATGCTTACCTTACCTTGGTATATGGACATTGTGAATTATTTGGCTAGTAATGTTATACCTCCTGACTTCTCGTACCATAAAAAGAAGAAATTCTTTTCTGAAGTTAAGAAATACCTTTGGTACAACCCTTTTCTTTACAAGATATGTACTGATGAGATAATTAGAAGATGTATTCCTACTGATGCAATGCCTTCCATCTTAAGTCAATGTCATTCAAGAGAGATGGGAGGAAACTTTGAACTAACTACGACTGCATATAAGATGCTGGAGTGCAGTTTCTATTCGCCAACCCTATTCAAAGATGCATTTCAATATGTTAAGTCTTATGATAATTGTCAAAGGGTAAAAAATATCTCTTGAAAACATGAGATGCCGCTGGACAACATTTTGGTATGTGTCATTTTTTATGTTTAGGGTACTGACTTTGTAGGACCTTTCCCTTTGTTATACTATAATCAATACATTTTAATGGCTGTGGATTATGTGAGTAAATGGTGTAGTTTAGTTTCTGGAAAAAAATATTTTCACTTGAATTGGAACACTTAAAGCCATTATAAGTGATGAAGGAATGCATTTTTACACCAAACAATTTGATTTCCTCGTTTTTAAGTATGGTGTTACCCATAAGATTGCTACACTTTACCATCGTCAAACTAGCATTCAATTTGAAATTTCAAATTGAGAAATCAAGAGAATTTTAGAAAAGATCGTTAGCTCATCAAGAAAGGATTTGTCACTGAAGTAGGATGATGCTCTATGGGTTATCGAATTACATATAAAACCACCATTGGGATGTCTCCGTACAAGTTAGTTTATGGAAAGGTATGTCGTTTGCCTGTTAAATTAGAACATCCTACCTATATGACTATTAATTTTCTTCTTTTCGACTCAAAGAAAGTTGGAGAAGAAAGTCTGTTACAATTGAATTTGTTGAATGAGTTTCGCCTTAGTGCTTATGAAAACTCAAAATTGTATAAGAAAAGACTCAAGAGATGGTATGATAAGCATATCATTCAAAGATAATTAAAGGTGAGTGATAAGGTTTTGGTCTATAATTCAAGATTGAATTTGTTTCCAAGTAAGCTGAGATCAATAGGGACAAGCCCATATGATGTGACCAAGATTTATCCATTTGGAACAATTGAAGTCACCAATGGTCACTCAATATTCAAGGTAAATGGGTAAAGAGAAAAAGTTGCATATGATTAGTCAAGTTGAGGAGTCTACTAAGACTCTTTCACTTTTTAATTCTCATTGAATAGGAATTATCCTTTTTATATAATTTATTGTATGTGTATTTTTTAATTTTATGTGAAAGGACCTTAAATTAATGTATTGCATCCTTTTAAGTGTGTTTGAATTAGGTTAAGTGTGCTTTACTTAGTATTTCATTAGTTTAGTTTGATTTTTCTTTGATTTAGGAGTGTTTTTTATCTTGATTTTGAAGTAAATTATTGAAAAATCAAATCTATGTTGTTAGGGCTTGAAATAGGAAGGATTTTGTGGTGAATTTGGCATTAAAATAGAGAATTTAAGGTATAGGCAGACCATTAATAGTGGTCTAACAGCCCACTATTGATGGATAAGAGCCTACAGTTGATCCAAGGCTTTTTGGACCTTCAACGACAGGCTATCAACAATGCTATTAAAAGAGGAATAGTCTACCGTTAATGCCCGAATCAAGTATAAAGACGACATAGTTTCACTGTTAATCGTCTTCCTCCCCCCCCTCTATTTTTTCACCTCTTACCTTAAAATCACCATATCTTCCTTGTTTATCAACCAAATCATGTGTTGTTTATGTCTATTGGTCACATTTTTAGTCCTCTACACGATTCTATGCTCCAATCATGAAAAACTTGACAAATTCATCTAAAAATCCTTTGAACTCTTTGTATCACTATTCACCACTCAAGGTACAATTTTTCAATTTTCTTATGATTCAGACCTTTATTTGTTTGGATTTTGATATCATTGTGTTCTAAATTATATAAGCTTTCCATTCATACTTATATAGTAGTCTAAATCAACAGTTGAATTTTTGGAAATTTTTTTGAACTAATTTTTTTATTTTCTTTGAATTTTCTGGCTTATTTTGATGTGTTTATTGAACAATTTCTGGTCAAACGGCGCCTTCATGAAAAAGACTTGCATATGATCCATGAAAGTTCACCAGTCATAAGAACTTTGACTAGAATGTGTCTCACCATATAATAAAATAATCATAGAGCATCCGATTCATCCTGATATAGAGCTACATTAGATACTCTAGTGCCTTTAGCCCTTTAGGATGGGAGCTAGTATCCACTTTTATGCGACCTTTCTATCCTACTTTGGTTCATGAGTTCTTTGCGAATATCGAGGATATGGTTGACAATGAAACCATTGAGATTCGCTCTACTATTCGAGGTATTCCTATCATCATTAC